>CANTAL010000117.1:600000-911335 GCA_947650365.1 Chamaelirium japonicum
ATTCATTTGATCCATTCTAATTCATTCGTACGATCCATTCTAATTCATTCGTCCGATCCATTCTAATTCATTCACACGAATGGATCTATTCTAATTCATTCGTACGATCCATTCTAATTCATTCGTATGATCCATTCTAATTCATTCGTAAGATCCATTCTAATTCATTCGTACGATCCATTCTAATTCATTCGTACGATCCATTCTAATTCATTTGCACGAATGTATCCATTCTAGTTCATTCGTACGATCCATTCTAATTCATTCGTACGATCCATTCTAATTCATTCGCACGATCCATTCTAATTCATTCATAGGATCCATTCTAATTCATTCATACAATCCATTCTAATTCATTCGCACGAATGTATCCACTCTAATTCATTCGTACGATCAGTTCTAATTCATTCACAAAATCTATTCTAATTCATTCATACGATCCATTCTAATTCATTCACACGAATGTATCCATTCTAATTCATTCATACGATCCATTCTAATTCATTCGTACAATCCATTCTAATTCACTCATACGATCCATTCTAATACATTCATACGATCCATTCTAATTCATTTGCACTAATATATCCATTCTAATTCATTCGTACGATCCATTCTAATTCCTTCGTACGATCCATTCTAATTCATTCGTACGATCTATTCTATTTCATTCGAATAATCCATTCTTACTCATTCGTACAATCCATTCTAATTCATTCATCCGATCCATTCTAATTCATTCGCACGAATGTATCCATTCTAATTCATTCGTTCAATCAATTCTAATTCATTAGCACGATCCATTCTAATTCATTCGTACGATCCATTCTAATTCATTCGCACGATCCATTCTAATTCATTCATAGGATCCATTCTAATTCATTCATACGATCTATTCTAATTCTTTCGCACGAATGTATCCATTCTAATTCATTCGCACGAATGTATCCATTCTAATTCATTCGTACGATCCATTCTAATTCATTCGTGCGATCCATTCTAATTCATTCATACGATCCATTCTAATTCATTCATACGATCTATTCTAATTCATTCGTATGATCCATTCTAATTCATTCGCACAAATGTATCCATAATGGATCATACGAATGAGTAAGAATGGATCGTACGAATGAAATAGAATGGATTGTGCGAATGAATTAGAATGGATCGTACGAATGAATTAGAATGGATCGTACGAATGAATTAGAATGGATACATTCGTGCGAATGAATTAGAATGATTACATTCGTGCGAAAGAATTAGAATAGATCGTGTGAATGAATTAGAATGGATCCTATGAATGAATTAGAATGGATCGTGCGAATGAATTAGAATGGATCGTACGAATGAATTAGAATGGATCGTGCTAATGAATTAGAATTGATCGAACGAATGAATTAGCATGGATCGTGCAAATGAATTAGAATGGAACGTATGAATGAATTCGAATGGATCATGTGAAAGAATTAGAATGGATTGTATGAATGAATTAGAATGAATTCGTACGATCCATTCGAATTCATTCGCATGATCCATTCTAATTCATTCATACGATCTATTCTAATTCATTCATACTATCCATTCTAATTCTTTCACACGATCAATTCTAATTCATTCGTAAGATCCATTCTAATTCATTCATACAATCTATTCTATTTTATTCGTACGATCCATTCTTACTCATTCGTATGATCCATTCTAATTCATTCGGACGAATGTATCCATTCTAATTTATTCATACGATCCATTCTAATTCATTCATACGATCCATTCTTACTCATTCGTATGATCCATTCTAATTCATTCGTACGATCCATTCTAATTCATTCGTACGATCGATTCTAATTCATTCGTACGATCGATTCTAATTCATTCGCACTATCCATTCTAATTCATTCGTATGATCCATTCTAATTCATTCGTATGATCCATTCTAATTTATTCGTTCAAATATATCCATTCTAATTCATTCGTAAGATCCATTCTAATTCATTCGCACGATCCATTCTAATTCATTCGCACGAATGTTTCCATTCTAATTCATTTGCATGATCCATTCTAATTCATTCCTATGATCTATTCTAATTCATTCGTACGATCCATTCTAATTCATTTTAATTCATTCGTACGATTCATTCTACGATCCATTCTAATTCATTCGTATATTCCTTTCTAATTCATTAGCACGATCCATGCTAATGAATTAGAATGGATCGTACGATCCAATCTAATTCATTCATACGATCCATTCTTACTCATTCGTATGATCGATTCTAATTCAATCGTACGATCCATTCTAATTCATTCGTACGACCCATTCTAATTCCTTCGTGCGATCGATTCTTATTCATTCGTACGATCCATTCTAATTCCTTCGTACGATCCATTCTAATTTATTCGTACTATCCATTCTAATTCATTCGCGCAATCTATTCTAATTCATCCGTACGATCCATTCTAATTCATTCGTACGATCCATTCTAATTCATTCATACAATCCATTCTAATTTATTCGCACGAATGTATCCATTCTAATTCATTCATACGATCCATTCTAATTCATTCGCACAATCTATTCTAATTCATTCATACGATCCATTCTAATTCATTCGCACGAATGTATCCATTCTAATTCATTCATACGATCCATTCTACTTCATTCGTACTATCCGTTCTAATTCACTCATACGATCCATTCTAATTCATTCATACGATCCATTCTAATTCATTTGCACGAATATATCCATTCTAATTCATTCGTACGATCCATTCTAATTCCTTCGTACGATCCATTCTTATTCCTTCGTACGATCCATTCTATTTCATTCGTATGATCCATTCTAATTCCTTCGTACGATCCATTCTAATTCCTTCGTATCCATTCTAATTCACTCATACGATCCATTCTAATTTATTCGTACGATCCATTCTAATTCATTCATACAATCCATTCTAATTCATTCGCACGAATGTATCCATTCTAATTCATTCGTACGATCAGTTCTAATTCATTCATAAAATCTATTCTAATTCATTCATACGATCCATTCTAATTTATTCACACGAATGTATCCATTCTAATTCATTCATACGATCCATTCTAATTCATTCGTACGATCCATTCTAATTCACTCATACGATCCATTCTAATACATTTATACGATCCATTCAAATTCATTTGCATGAATATATCCATTCTAATTCATTCGTACGATCCATTCTAATTCCTTCGTACGATCCATTCTAATTCATTCGTACGATCCATTGTAATTCCTTCGTACGATCCATTCTAATTCATTCGTACGATCCATTCTAATTCATTCGTGCAATCTATTCTAATTCATTCGTACGATCCATTCTAATTCATTCATACGATCTATTCTAATTCATTCATACAATCCATTCTAATTCTTTCACACGATCCATTCTAATTCCTTTGTACGATCCATTCTAATTCCTTCGTACGATCCATTCTAATTCATTCGTACGATCCATTCTAATTCATTCATACAATCCATTCTAATTCTTTCACACGATCCATTCTAATTCATTCGTACGATCCATTCTAATTCATTCGTGCAATCCATTCTATTTCATTCGTACGATCCATTCTTACTCATTCGTACGATCCATTCTAATTCATTCACACGAATGTATCCATTCGTATGAATGAATTAGAATATATTGTACGAATGAATTAGAATGGATCGCACGAATGAATTAGAATGGATCGTACGAAGGAATTAGAATGGATCGTACGAATGAATTAGAATGGATCGTACGAATGAATTAGAATAGATCGTACGAAGGTATTAGAATGGATCGTACGAATGAATTAGAATGGATATATTCGTGCAAATGAATTAGAATGGATCGTATGAATGTATTAGAATGGATCGTATGAGTGAATTAGAATGGATCGTACGAATGAATTAGAATGGATTGTATGAATGAATTAGAATGGATCGTACGAATGAATTAGAATGGATCATACGAATTAATTAGAATGGATCATACGAATGAATTAGAATGGATCGTACGAATGAATTAGAATGGATACATTCGTGCGAATGAATTAGAATGGATTGTGCGAATGAATAAGAACAGATCGTGCGAATGAATTAGAATGGATCGTACGAATGAATTAGAATGGATCGTGCGAATGAATTAGAATGGATCGTACGAAATGAATTAGAATGGATACATTTGTGCGAATGAATTAGAATGGATCGTACGAAAGAATTAGAATGGATCGTATGAATGGATTAGAATGGATCGTACGAATGAATTAGAATGGATCGTGCGAATGAAGTAGAATGGATCGTACGAATGAATTAGAATGGATCGTGTGAAAGAATTAGAAAGGATCGTACGAATGAATTAGAATGGATCGTGCGAATGAATTAGAATGGATCGTGCGAATGAATTAGAATGGATACATTTGTGCGAATGAACTAGAATGGATCGTACGAATGAATTAGAATGGATCGTATGAATGAATTAGAATGGATCGTACGAATGAATTAGAAAGGATTGTGCGAATGAATTAGAATGGATCGTACGAATGAATTAGAATGGATCGTACGAATGAACTAGAATGGATACATTCGTGCGAATGAATTAGAATGGATCGTACGAATGAATTAGAATGGATCGTACGAATGAATTAGAGTGGATCTTACGAATGAATTAGAATGGATCGTACGAATGAATTAGAATGGATCGTACGAATGAATTAGAGTGGATCTTACGAATGAATTAGAATGGATCGTACGAATGAATTAGAATGGATCGTACGAATGAATTAGAATGGATACATTCGTGCGAATGAATTAGAATGGATCGGACGAATGAATTAGAATGGATCGTACGAATGAATTAGAATGGATCGTACGAATGAATTAGAATGGATCGTACGAATAAATTAGAATAGATACATTCGTCCGAATGAATTAGAATGGATCATACGAATGAGTAAGAATGGATCGTACGAATGAAATAGAATAGATTGTATGAATGAATTAGAATGGATCCTACGAATGAATTAGAATGGATCGTGTGAAAGAATTAGAATGGATTGTATGAATGAATTAGAATAGATCGTATGAATGAATTAGAATGGATCGTACGAATGAATTAGAATGGATCGTACGAATGAATTAGAATGGATACATTCGTGTGAATGAATTAGAATGGATACATTCGTGCGAAAGAATTAGAATAGATCGTATGAATGAATTAGAATGGATCCTATGAATGAATTAGAATGGATCGTGCGAATGAATTAGAATGGATCGTACGAATGAATTAGAATGGATCGTGCGAATGAATTAGAATGGATCGTACGAATGAATTAGAATGGATACACTTGTGCGAATGAATTAGAATGGATCGTACGAATGAATTAGAATGGATCGTGCTAATGAATTAGAATTGATCGAACGAATGAATTAGCATGGATCTTGCTAATGAATTAGAATGGATCGTACGAATGAATTAGAATGGATCGTGCGAATGAATTAGAATGGATCGTACTAATGAATTAGAATGGATACATTTGTGCGAATGAATTAGAATGGATCGTACGAATGAATTAGAATGGATCGTATGAATGAATTAGAATGGATCGTGCGAATGAATTAGAATGGATCGTACGAATTTATTCTAATTCATTCATACAATCCATTCTAATTCTTTCACACGATCCATTCTAATTCATTCGTACGTTCCTTTCTAATTCATTAGCACGATCCATGCTAATTCATTTGTTTGATCAATTCTAATTCATTAGCACGATCCATTCTAATTCGTTCGTATGATCCATTCTAATTCATTTGCACGATCCATTCTAATTCATTCATAGGATCCATTCTAATTCATTAATACGATCTATTCTAAATCTTTCGCACGAATGTATCCATTCTAATTCATTCGCATGAATGTATCCATTCTAATTCATTCGTACGATCCATTCTAATTCATTCATACGATACATTTGAATCTTGTGGCGAACAATGAGAAGTGGGGCAGGTGGCTGACCTATGGCCGGCGTCCGGGCGAGGAGGTGGTGGAGGCACGGATACATTCGTCCGAATGAATTAGAATGGATTGTATTAATGAATTAGAATTAGAATGGATCGTACGAAGGAATTAGAATGGATCATACGAATGAATTAGAATGGTTCGTACGAATGAATTAGAATAGATCGTACGAATGAATTAGAATAGATCGTACGAAGGAATTAGAATGGATCGTGCGAATGAATTAGAATGGATCGTACGAATGAATTAGAATGGATAGTGTGAAAGAATTAGAATGGATTGTATCAATGAATTAGAATGGATCGTACGAATGAATTAGAATGGATCGTACGAATGAACTAGAATGGATACATTCGTGCGAATGAATTAGAATGGATCGTACGAATGAATTAGAATGGATCGTACGAATGAATTAGAATGGATCTTACGAATGAATTAGAATGGATCGTACGAATGAATTAGAATGGATCGTACGAATGAATTAGAATGGATATATTCGACCGAATGAATTAGAATAGATCGAACGAATGAATTAGAATGGATCGTACGAATGAATTAGAATAGATTGTATGAGTGAATTAGAATGGATCGTACGAATGAATTAGAATGGATCATATGAATGATGTAGAATGGATCGTGCGAAAGAATTAGAATGCATTGTATGAATGAATTAGAATGGATCTTATGAATGAATTAGAATGGATTGGGCGAATGAATTAGAATGGATTGTAGGAATGAATTAAAATGGATCGTATGAATGAATTAGAATGGATCGTGCGAATGAATTAGAATGGATCGTGCGAATGAATTAGAATGGATCATACGAATGAATTAGAATGGATCATACGAATGAGTAAGAATGGATCGTACGAATGAAATAGAATGGATTGTACGAATGAATTAGAATGGATACATTCATGCGAATGAATTAGAATGGATCGGACGAATGAATTAGAATGGATCGTACGATTCATTCTAATTCATTCGTACGATCCATTCTAATACATTCGTACGATTCAGGCTAATTCATTCGCACGATCCATTCTAATTCATTCGTACGATCCATTCTTATTCATTCATACGATCCATTCTAATTCATTCGCACAATCCATTCTAATTCATTCGTACAATCCATTCTAATTCATTCGAATGATCCATTCTAACTCATTCGGTGGATCCATTCTAATTCATTCGTACGATCCATTCTAATTGATTCCCACGATCCATTCTAATTTATTCATACGATCCATTCGAATTCATTCGTACAATCTATTCAAATTCATTCGCACGAATGTAACCATTCTAATTCATTCATACGATTCATTCTAATTCATTCGTATGAGCTATTCTAATTCATTCGTACAATCCATTCGAATTCATTCGTACGATCCATTGTAATTCATTCATACAATCCATTTAGATTCATTCGCACAAATGTATCCATTCAAATTCATTCGTACGATCCATTCTAATTCATTCGTACGATCCATTCTAATTCATTTATACGATCTATTCTAATTCATTCATACATTCCATTCTAATTCTTTCACACGATCCATTCTAATTCATTCGTACGATCCATTCTAATTCATTCGTATGATCCATTCTAATTCACTCATACGATCCATTCTAATACATTCATACGATCCATTCTAATTCATTTGCACGAATATATCCATTCTAATTCATTCGTACGATCCATTCTAATTCATTCATACGATCAATTCTAATTCATTTGCACGAATATATCCATTGTAATTCATTCGTACGATCCATTCTAATTCCTTCGTACGATCCATTCTAATTCGTTCGTACGATCCATTCTAATTCATTCGTACGATCCATTCTAATTCATTAATATGATCCATTCTAATTCATTCGTACGATCGATTCTAATGAATTAGAATTGGTCATACGAATGAAATAGAATGGATTGCACGAATGATTTAGAATGGATCGTACGAATGAATTAGAATGGATCGTGTGAAAGAATTAGAATGGATTGTATGAAAGAATTAGAATGGATCGTACGAATGAATTAGAATGGATCTTACAAATGAATTAGAATGGATTAGAATGGATTGTGCGAATGAATTAGAATGGATCGTATGAATGAATAAGAATGGATCGTACGAATGAATTAGAATGGATCGTGCTAATCAATTAGCATGAATCGTACGAATGTATTAGAATGGATCATATGAATGAGTAAGAATGGATCGTACAAATGAAATAGAATGGATTGTACGAATGAATTAGAATGGATACATTCGTGCGAATGAATTAGAATGGATCGTACGAATTAATTAGAATGGATCGTACGAATGAATTAGAATGGATCGTACAAATGAATTAGAATGGGTCGTATGAATGACTTAGAATGGATCGTGCGAATGAATTAGAATAGATCGTATGAATGAATTACAATGGATATATTTGTGCGAATGAATTAGAATGGATCGTACGAATGAATTAGAATGGATCGTATGAATGAATTAGAATGGATCGTACAAATGAATTAGAATGGATCGTGCGAATGAATTAGAATGGATCGTACGAATGAATTAGAATGGATCATCTGAAAGAATTAGAATGGATCGTACGAATGAATTAGAATGGATCGTGCGAATGAATTAGAATAGATTGTACGAATGAATTAGAATGAATACATTTGTGCGAATGAATTAGAATGGATCGTGCAAATGAATTAGAATGGATCGTGCGAATGAATTAGAATGGATTGTGCGAATGAATTAGAATGGATCGTACGAATGAATTAGAATGGATCGTACGAATGAACTAGAATCGATACATTCGTGCGAATGAATTAGAATGGATCGTACGAATGAATTAGAATGGATCGTACGAATGAATTAGAATGGATCTTACGAATGAATTAGAATGGATCGTATGAATGAATTAGAATGGATCGTACGATTGAATTAGAATGGATACATTCGTGCGAATGAATTAGAATGGATCGGACGAATGAATTAGAATGGATCGTACACTCGAATGTATCCATTCTAATCCATTCGTACGATCCATTCTAATCCATTCGTACGATCCATTCTAATTCATTCGCATGAATGTAACCATTCTAATTCATTCATTTGATCCATTCTAATTCATTCGTATGATCCATTCTAATTCATTCATACGATCCATTCTAATTCACTCGTACGATCCATTCTAATTCATTCGCATGAATGTAACCATTCTAATTCATTCATTTGATCCATTCTAATTCATTCGTACGATCCATTCTAATTCATTCGTCCGATCCATTCTAATTCATTCGCACGAATGTATCCATTCTAATTCATTCGTAGGATCCATTCTAATTCATTCGTAAGATCCATTCTAATTCATTCGTACGATCCATTCTAATTCATTCGTACGATCCATTCTAATTCATTCGCACGATCCATTCTAATTCATTTGCACGAATATGTCCATTCTAATTCATTCGTACGATCCATTCTAATTCCTTCGTACGATCCATTCTAATTCGTTCGTACGATCTATTCTAATTAATTCGTACGATCCATTCTAATTCATTCGCATGATCCATTCTAATTCATTCATAGGATCCATTCTAATTCATTCATACGATCTATTCTAATTCTTTCGCACGAATGTATCCATTCTAATTCATTCGCACGAATGTATCCATTCTAATTCATTCGTACGAATCCATTCTAATTCATTCGTAAAATCTATTCTATTTCATTCGTACGATCCATTCTAGTTCATTCGTACGATCCATTCTAATTCATTCGTACGTATTTCATTCGTACGATCCATTCTTACTCATTCGTATGATCCATTATGGATACATTCGTGCGAATGAATTAGAATGGATCATACGAATGAGTAAGAATGGATCGTACGAATGAAATAGAATGGATTGTGCGAATGAATTAGAATGGATCAGAATAGATCGTGTGAAAGAATTAGAATGGATTGTATGAATGAATTAGAATGAATTCGTACGATCCATTCGAATTCATTCGCACAATCCATTCTAATTCATTCATACGATCCATTCTAATTCTTTCACACGATCTATTCTGATCCATTCTACGATCCATTCTAATTCATTCGCACAATCCATTCTATTTCATTCGTACGATCCATTCTTACTCATTCGTATGATCCATTCTAATTCATTCGCACGAATGTATCCATAATGAATCATACGAAGGAGTAAGAATGGATCGTACGAATGAAATAGAATGGATTGTACGAATGAATTAGAATGGATCGTGCGAATGAATTAGAATGGATCGTACGAATGAATTAGAATGGATCGTACGAATGAACTAGAATGGATACATTCGTGCGAATGAATTAGAATGGATCGTACGAATAAATTAGAATGGATCGCACGAATGAATTAGAATGGATCTTACGAATGAATTAGAATGGATCTTACGAATGAATTAGAATGGATCGTACGAATGAATTAGAATGGATCGTACGAATGAATTAGAATGGATCCTACGAATGAATTAGAATGGATCGTGTGAAAGAATTAGAATGGATTGTATGAATGAATTAGAATGGATCGTACGAATGAATTGGAATGGATCTTACGAAAGGATTAGAATGGATACATTCGAGCGAATGAATTAGAATGGATTGCATGAATGAATTAGAATGGATCCTATGAATGAATTAGAATGGATCGTACGAATAAATTAGAATGGATACATTCGTGCGAATGAATTAGAATTGATCGTACGAATGAATTAGAATGGATTGTGCGAATGAATTAGAATGGATCGTACGAATGAATTAGAATGGATACATTCGTGCGAATGAATTAGAATGGATACATTCGTGCGAAAGAATTAGAATAGATCGTATGAATGAATTAGAATGGATCCTATGAATGAATTAGAATGGATTGTATGAGTGAATTAGAATGGATCGTACGGAATGAATTAGAATGGATTGTATGAATGAATTAGAATGGATCGTACGAATGAGTAAGAATGGATCGTATGAATGAATTAGAATGGATTGTGCGAATGAATTAGAATGGATCGTACGAATGAATTAGAATGGATCGTGTGAAAGAATTAGAATGGATTGTATGAATGAATTAGAATAGATCGTGCGAATGAACTAGAATGGATACATTCGTGCGAATGAATTAGAATGGATCGTACGAAAGAATTAGAATGGATTGTATGAATGAATTAGAATGGATCGTACGAAGGAATTAGAATGGATCGTACGAATGAATTAGAATGGATCGTACAAATGAATTAGAATAGATCGTACGAATGAATTAGAATGGATCGTACGAATGAATTTGAATGGATCGTGTAAAAGAATTAGAATGGATCTTATGAATGAATAAGAATGGATCGTACGAATGAATTAGAAAGGATCGTGCGAATGAATTAGCATGAATCGTACGAATGTATTAGAATGGATCGTACGAATGAATGAATTAGAATAGATCGTATGAATGAATTAGAATGGATCGTACGAATGAATTAGAATGGATCGTACGAATGAATTAGAATGGATCGTACAAATGAATTAGAATGGATCTTATGAATGAGTTAGAATGGATCGTACGAATGAATTAGAATGGATCGTACGAATAAATTAGAATGGATACATTCGTCCGAATGAATTAGAATGGATCATACGAATGAGTAAGAATGAATAAGAATGGATCGTACGAATGAATTAGAATGGATCGTACGAATGAACTAGAATAGAATGGATCGTACGAATGAATTAGAATGGATCGTAGGAATGAGTAAGAATGGATCGTATGAATGAATTAGAATGGAATAGAATAGATTGTACGAATGAATTAGAATGGATTCGTACGAATGAATTAGAATGGATACATTCGTGCGAATGAATTAGAATGGATCGTACCAATGAGTAAGAATGGATCGTACGAATGAATTAGAATGGATCGTGTGAAAGAATTAGAATGAATTTGTTCGATCAATTCTAATTCATTAGCACGATCCATTCTAATTCATTCGTATGATCCATTCTAATTCCTTCGTACGAGCCATTGTAATTCATTCATACAATCCATTTAGATTCATGCGCACAAATGTATCCATTAGAATGGAACGTACGTACGATCCATTCTAATTCATTCGTACGATCCATTCTAATTCATTCGCACGAATGTATCCATTCTAGTTCATTCGTACGATCCATTCTAATTCATTCGTACGATCCATTCTAATTCATTCGCACGATCCATTCTAATTCATTCGTACGATCCATTCTAATTCATTCGCACCAATGTATCCATTCTAATTCATTCATACATACGATCCATTCTAATTCATTCGCACGAATGTATCCATTCTAATTCATTTGTATAATCCATTCTATTTCATTCGTATGATCCATTCTTACTCATTTGTATGATCCATTCTAATTCATTCGCATGAATGTATCCATTCTAATTCATTCGTACGATCCATTCTAATTCATTCGCACGATCCATTCTAATTCATTCATACGATCCATTCTAATTCATTCATACAATCCATTCTAATTCTTTCACACGATCCATTCTAATTCATTCGTAGGATCCATTCTAATTCATTCGTACAATCTATTTTATTTCATTCGTACGATCCATTCTTACTCATTCGTATGATCCATTCTAATTCATTCGGACGAATGTATCCATTCTAATTTATTCGTACGATCCATTCTAATTCATTCGTACGATCCATTCTAATTCATTCGTACGATCCATTCTAACTCATTCGTCCGATCCATTCTAATTCATTCGCACGAATGTATCCATTCTAGTTCATTCGTACGGTCCATTCTAATTCATTCGCACAATCCATTCTATTTCATTCGTACGAACCATTCTTACTCATTCGTATGATCCATTCTAATTCATTCGGACGAATGTATCCATTCTAATTTATTCGTACGATCCATTCTAATTCATTCATACGATCCATTCTAATTCATTCATACAATCCATTCTAATTCTTTCATACAATCCATTCTAATTCTTTCGTGCGAATGAATTAGAATGGATACCTTTGTGCATATGAATTAGAATGGATCGTACGAATGAATTAGAATGGATCATATTAATGAATTAGAATGGATCGTACGAATGAATTAGAATGGATACATTCGTGCGAATGAATTACAATGGATCGTGCGAATCAATTAGACTGGATCGTGCGAATGAATAAGAATAGATCATACGAATGAATTAGTATGGATCGTACGAATTAATTAGAATGGATACATTCGTGCGAATGAATTAGAATGGATTGTATGAATGAATTAGAATGGATCGTACGAATGAATTAGAATGGATCATACAAATTAATTAGAATGGATCATATGAATGAATTAGAATGGATCGTACGAATGAATTAGAATGGATCGTACGAATGAATTAGAATGGATCGTGTGAATGAATTAGAATGGATCGTACGAATGAATTAGAATGGATACATTTGTGCGAATGAATTAGAATGGATCGTACGAATGAATTAGAATGGATCGTATGAATGAATTAGAATGGATCGTACGAATGAATTAGAATGGATCGTGCGAATGAATTAGAATGGATCGTACGAATGAATTAGAATGGATCGTGTGAAAGAATTAGAATGGATCGTACGAATGAATTAGAATGGATCGTGCGAATGAATTAGAATGGATCGTATGAATGAATTATAATAGATTTTGTGAATGAATTAGAACTGATCGTACGAATGAATTAGAATTGATCGTACGAATGAATTAGAATGGATACATTTGTGCGAATGAATTAGAATGGATCGTACGAATGAATTAGAATGGATCGCATGAATAAATTAGAATGGATACATTCGTGCGAATGAATTAGAATGGATCGTGCGAATCCATTAGACTGGATCATGCGAATGAATAAGAATGGATCATACGAATGAATTAGAATGGATCGTACGAATTAATTAGAATGGATACATTCGTGCGAATGAATTAGAATGGATTGTATGAATAAATTAGAATGGATCGTACGAATGAATTAGAATGGATCATACGAATTAATTAGAATGGATCATACGAATGAATTAGAATGGATCGTACGAATGAATTAGAATGGATCGTACAAATGAACTTGAATGGATCGTACGAATGAAATAGAATAGATTGTATGAATGAATTAGAATGGATTCGTACGAATGAATTAGAATGGATACATTCGTGCGAATGAATTAGAATGGATACATTCGTGCGAAAGAATTAGAATAGATCGTATGAATGAATTAGAATGGATCCTATGAATGAATTAGAATGGATCGTGCGAATAAATTAGAATGGATCGTACGAATGAATTAGAATGGATCGTGCTAATGAATTAGAATTAATCGAACGAATGAATTAGCATGGATCGTGCTAATGAATTAGAATGGATCGTACGAATGAATTAGTGGATCAAATGAATGAATTAGAATGGTTACATTCATGCGAATGAATTAGAATGGATCGTACGAATGGATTAGAATGGATCGTACGAATGGATTAGAATGGATACATTCGAGCGAATGAATTAGAATAGATCGTACGGAATGAATTAGAATGGATTGTATGAATGAATTAGAATGGATCGTGCGAATGAATTACAATGGATCGTACGAATGAATTAGAATGGATCTTACAAATGAATTAGAATGGATCGTACGAATGAGTAAGAATGGATCGTACGAATGAAATAGAATGGATTGTACGAATGAATTAGAATGGATTCGTACGAATGAATTAGAATGGATGCATTCGTGCGAATGAATTAGAATGGATCATACGAATGAGTAAGAATGGATCGTACGAATGAAATAGAATAGATTGTACGAATGAATTAGAATGGATCCTACGAATGAATTAGAATGGATCGTGTGAAAGAATTAGAATGGATTGTATGAATGAATTAGAATGGATCGTACGAATGAATTAGAATGGATCGTACGAATGAATTAGAATGGATACATTCGTGCGAATGAATTAGAATTGATCGTACGAATGAATTAGAATGGATCGTGCGAATGAATTAGAATGGATCGTACGAATGAATTAGAATGGATCGTACGAATGAACTAGAATGGATACATTCGTGCGAATGAATTAGAATGGATCGTACGAATGAATTAGAATGGATCGTACGAATGAATTAGAATGGATCTTACGAATGAATTAGAATGGATCGTACGAATGAATTAGAATGGATCGTACGAATGAATTAGAATGGATACATTCGCGCGAATGAATTAGAATGGATCGGACGAATGAATTAGAATGGATCGTACGAATGAATTAGAATGAATCGTATGAATGAACTAGAATGGATCGTACAAATAAATTAGAATGGATACATTCGTCCGAATGAGTTAGAATGGATCATACGAATGAGTAAGAATGGATCGTACGAATGAAATAGAATGGATCGTACGAATGAACTAGAATGGATACATTCGTGCGAATGAATTAGAATGGATCGGAAGAATGAATTAGAATGAATCATACGAATGAATTAGAATGGATCGTACGAATGAATTAGAATGGATACATTCGTGCGAATGAATTAGAATTGATCGTACGAATGAATTAGAATGGATCGTGCGAATGAATTGCAATGGATCGTACGAATGAATTAGAATGGATCGTACGAATGAACTAGAATGGATACATTCGTGCGAATGAATTAGATTGGATCGTACGAATGAATTAGAATGGATCGTACGAATGAATTAGAATGGATCTTACGAATGAATTAGAATGGATCATACGAATGAATTAGAATGGATCGTACGAATGAATTAGAATGGATCGTACGAATGAATTACAATGGATACATTCGTGCGAATGAATTAGAATGGATCGGACGAATGAATTAGAAAGGATCGTACGAATGAATTAGAATGGATCAAATGAATCAATTAGAATGGTTACATTCATGCGAATGAATTAGAATGGATCGTACGAATGGATTAGAATGGATCGTTCGAATGGATTAGAATGGATACATTCGCGCGAATGAATTAGAATGGATCATACGAATGAATTAGAATGGATCGTACGAATGGATTAGAATGGATCCTACGAATGGATTAGAATGGATACCTTTGTGCATATGAATTAGAATGGATCGTACGAATGAATAAGAATGGATCATATTAATGAATTAGAATGGATCATACGAATGAATTAGAATGGATCATATTAATGAATTAGAATGGATCGTACGAATGAATTAGAATGGATACATTCGTGCACGATCCATTCTAATTCATTCGCACGAATGTATCCATTCTAATTCATTCGTACGATCCATTCTAATTCATTAATATGATCCATTCTAATTCATTCGTACGATCCATTCTAATTCATTCGTACAATCTATTCTATTTCATTCGTACGATCCATTCTTACTCATTCGTACGATCCATTCTAATTCATTCACACGAATGTATCCTTTCGTACGAATGAACTAGAATAGATTGTACGAATGAATTAGAATGGATCGTACGAATGAATTAGAATGGATCGTACGAAGGAATTAGAATGGATCATACGAATGAATTAGAATGGATTGTACGAATGAATTAGAATAGATCATACGAATGAATTAGAATAGATCGTACGAAGCAATTAGAATGGATCGTACGAATGAATTAGAATGGATATATTCGTGCAAATGAATTAGAATGGATTGTATGAATGTATTAGAATGGATCGTATGAGTGAATTAGAATGGATCGTATGAATAAATTAGAATGGATTGTATGAATGAATTAGAATGGATCGTACGAATGAATTAGAATGGATCGTGTGAAAGAATTAGAATGGATTGTACGAATGAATTAGAATGGATCCTATGAATGAATTAGAATGGATCGTGCGAATGAATTAGAATGGATCGTACGAATGAATTAGAATGGATCAAATGAATGAATTAGAATGGTTACATTCATGCGAATGAATTAGAATGGATCGTACGAATGGATTAGAATGGATCGTACGAATGGATTAGAATGGATACATTCGAGCGAATGAATTAGAATGGATCGTACGAATGAATTAGAATGGATCATTTTAATGAATTAGAATGGATCGTACGAATGAATTAGAATGGATCGTGTGAAAGAATTAGAATGCATTGTATGAATGAATTAGAATGGATCGTATAAATGAATTAGAATGGATCATGCGAATGAATTCGAATGGATCGCATGATCCATTCGAATAGAATGGATCGTATGAATGAATTAGAATGGATCGGGCGAATGAATTAGAATGGATTGTAGGAATGAATTAGAATGGATCGTATGAATGAATTAGAATGGATCGTATGAATGAATTAGAATGGATCGTGTGAATGAATTAGAATGGATCGTATGAATGAATTAGAATGGATCGTACGAATGAATTAGAATGGATCATACGAATGAATTAGAATGGATCATACGAATGAGTAAGAATGCATCGTACGAATGAAATAGAATGGATTGTACGAATGAATTAGAATGGATACATTCGTGCGAATGAATTTGAATAGATCGTACGAATGAATTAGAATGGATCGTACGAATGAATTAGAATGGATCGTACGAATGAATTAGAATGCATCGTACGAAAGAATTAGAATGGATATATTCGTGCGAATTAATTAGAATGGATCGTACGAATGAATTAGACTGGATCGTACGAATGAATTTGAATGGATACATTTGTGCGAATGAATCTAAATTGATTGTATGAAAGAATTACAATGGATCGTACGAATGAATTAGAATGGATCGTACGAATGAATTAGAATGGATCAAATGAATGAATTAGAATGGTTACATTCATGCGAATGAATTAGAATGGATCGTACAAATGGATTAGAATTGATCGTATGAGTGAATTAGAATGGGTACGAAGGAATTAGAATGGATCGCACGAAGGAATTAGAATGGATCATACGAATGAAATAGAATGGATCGTACGAAGGAATTAGAATGGATCGTATGAAGGAATTAGAATGCATTCGTATGATCCTTTCTAATTCATTCGGACGAATGTATCCATTCTAATTTATTCGTACGATCCATTCTAATTCATTCGTACGATCCATTCTAATTCATTCGTACGATCCATTCTTACTCATTCGTATGATCCATTCGAATTTATTCGTACGATCCATTCTAATTCATTCGCACGAATGTATCCATTCTATTCGTACGATCCATTCATACGATCCATTCTAATTCATTCATATAATCCATTCTAATTCTTCCACACGATCCATTCTATTTCATTCGTACGATCCATTCTAATTCATTTGTACGATCCATTCTAATTCATTCGTACGATCCATTCTAATTCATTCTAATTCATTCGTACGATCCATTCTATGATCCATTCTAATTCATTCGTATATTCCATTTTAATTCTTTAGCGCGATCCATGCTAATGAATTAGAATGGATCGTACGAATGAATTAGAATGGATCGTGTGAAAGAATTAGAATGGATTGTATGAATGAATTAGAATTGATCGTATGAATGGATCGTACGAATGGAATGGATACATTCGTGCGAATGAATTAGAACGGATCGTACGAATGAATTAAAATGGATTATACGAATGAGTAAGAATGGATCGTACGAATGAATTAGAATGGATTGTTTGAATGAATTCGAATGGATCGTACGAATGAGTAAGAATGGATCGTACGAATGAATTAGAATGGATCATACGAATGAATTAGAATGGATCGTACGAATTAATTAAAATGGATCATACGAATGAAATAGAATGGATCGTACGAAGGAATTAGAATGGATCGTACGAAGGAATTAGAATGGATCATACGAAGGAATTAGAATGGATTAGAATGGATCGTACGAATGAATTAGAATGGATCTTACGAATGAATTAGAATAGTTCGTACGAATAAATTAGAATGGATCGTATGAATGGTTTAGAATGGATACATTCGTGCGAATGAATTAGAATGGATCGGACGAATGAATTAGAATGGATCGTACGAATGAATTAGAATGGATCAAATGAATGAATTAGAATGGTTACATTCATGCGAATGAATTAGAATGGATCGTACGAATGGATTAGAATGGATCGTACGAAAGGATTAGAATGGATACATTCGTGCGAATGAATTAGAATGGATCATACGAATGAGTAAGAATGGATCGTACGAATGAAATAGAATGGATTGTACAAATGAATTCGAATGGATCGTGCGAATGAATTTGAATGGATCGTACAAATGAATTAGAATGGATCGTACGAATGAATTAGAATGGATCGTACGAATGAATTAGAATGGATCGTACGAATGAATTAGAATAGATACATTCGTGCGAATGAATTAGAATGGATACATTCGTGCGAAAGAATTAGAATAGATCGTATGAATGAATTAGAATGGATCCTATGAATGAATTAGAATGGATCGTGTGAATGAATTAGAATGGATCGTACGAATGAATTAGAATGGATCGTACGAATGAATGTGAATGGATCGTACGAATGAATTAGAATGGATCGTACGAATGAATTAGAATGGATCATACGAATGAATTAGAATGGATCATACGAATGAGTAAGAATGGATCGTACGAATGAAATAGAATGGATTGTACGAATGAATTAGAATGGATCGTACGAATGAATTAGAATGGATCATGTGAAAGAATTAGAATGGATTGTAAGAATGAATTAGAATGGATCCTATGAATGAATTAGAATGGATCGTGCAAATGAATTAGAATGGATCGTACAAATGAAATAGAATGGATCGTACGAATGAATTAGAATGGATCAGACGAATGAATTAGAATGGATCATGTTCGGGGGATTTTTCGCTGGTCCGTGCGGGCTGCCTGCAAGACAAAGAAATGAGAACGTGAGAACGGCTGGCTCCCTTAGGAGCGCAGACCCTCCGACGCTCAAGTCAGTCACGGTGGCACAACGGCGAGCTGTGGTATACCAAAGTGGTAGGGAAATGGGATTCCAACCTGTACTATGGAGCCTGGGGGTGAGCATTTATAGCAATCGGCGGCCTACCGTGCCCCGACACGTGGAGATTCTTCCAGGGCCTTCTAGACCCCCACGTTCTGGCTCGCGTGGGTCTGACAGTCCTTGGTACTCGCACCCTGACATTCTGGCGTCAAGCCTGCCAGACGGTTTGAATGGGGGAGGGAATCTTTCTTGTCGCGGCCAGGTGGCTATTCTGGAATGTTCAAATCCGGGCGGTCTCAGGGAGGAAGCGAAAGCTAGCTCGCCCGGTACTGCTCTGTCCTTTCGTCCATATTTATCAAGAGTCGAACCTCGTAGGGGCAACCTCTCCGATAAACAAGGGTCGGGGCGAGCTTGGGCGAGCTCCAGAGCGAGCTAAGCGAGCCCCCGAGCGAGCTTGGCGAACTCCTGAGAGAGCTTAAGTGAGCTCCGGAGCGAGCTTGGCGAGCTCATGAGAGTGCTTAAGCGAACTCCTGAGCGAGCTTGGCGAGCTCCTGAGCGAGCTTGTGCGAGCTCCTGAGCGAGCTCTTTGCCTAAAGCACCTTCGGCCGAACGTGGAGCTCGCTCCCCCTTGGAATCCTGGGGTCTATGAGATCCACAGGCAAGGGCGAACTTGGGCGAGCTCCGTAGCGAGCTAAGCGAGTTCCTGAGCGAGCTTGGCGAACCCCGTTTGGCGAGCTCACGAGAGAGCTTAGGCGAGCTCCTGAACGAGTTTGGCAAGCTCCTAAGCGAGCTTGGGCGAGCTCATAAGAGAGCTTAGGCGAGCTCCTGAACGAGCTCCTGGGCGAGTTCCCCACCCCTTGGAATTCTAGGGTCTATGAGATCCACGGGCAAGGGCGTACTTGGGCGAGCTCCGGAGCGAGCTAAGCGAGTTCCTAAGCGAGCTTGGCGAACCCCGTTTGGCGAGCTCACGAGAGAGCTTAGGCGAGCTCCTGAACGAGTTTGGAAAGCTCCTGAGCGAGCTTGGGCGAGCTCATGAGAGAGCTTAGGCGAGCTACTGAATGAGCTCCTGGGCGAGTTCCCCACCCCTTGGAATCCTAGGGTCTATGAGATCCACGGGCAAGGGCGTACTTGGGCGAGCTCCAGCGAGCTTGGGCGAGCTCCAGCGAGCTTGGGCGAGCTCCTAAGAGTGCGAACTCCAGGGCAGATTTCAGCTACCCCCAACATTACCCCCTCCTGAGGGAGCGACCAAGGAGACTTTGGCGCTTGCTCAGGAGTCTCATTGCGCACGACGGTCGAATTGGGAGTTCTAGTCACTTGCGACCTCCACCTGGGGAGATGCGGGCTCCAACTGTGGGCGGTCTGCGTCGAGAGTTTTGACTCTCAGTACTCCACAAATGCCGGGCGGGCCGCGAGCGTCAGCCTCGAGCAATCTCCTTCCGGTGCGAGCTTGCCACACGCGGTCAGGGTCTGCTTCGGGCGAGCTTGGGCGCCTACCGTGGGCGGTCTGCACCGAGAGCTTTGACTGTCAGTATTTCTCAAACGCTGGGCGGGCCACGAGCATCTGCCACGAGCGATCTCCTTTCGATTCGAGCTCCTCACATGCGGTCAGGGTCTGCCTCGAGCGAGCTGCGGGCACCTGCCGTGAGCGGTCTGCGTCGAGAGTTTTGACTCCCAGTATGTCACAAACGCTGGGCGGGCCGGGAGCGTCAGCCACGAGCGTTCCCCTTCCGGCGCGAGCTCATCACGCACGGTCAGGGTCTGCCTCGGGCGAGCTGCGGGCACCAGCCGCGAGCGGTCTGCATCGAGAGTTTTGACTCTCAGTACTTTACCAATGCTGGGCGGGCCGGGAGCGTCAGCCACGAGCGATCTCCTTCCGGTGCGAGCTTGCCACACGGGTCAGGGTCTGCGTCGGGCGAGCTGCAGGCTCCAGCCGGGAGCGATTTTGTAACTTGGGTATCGCACTAAATCTCTAACGATCGCTTCACCTTAATTGCGGCACGAGGCTCAATGCTGATACAGTGAATCTCATCATGAGATCCCGATCGGCACGAGACACGTGTCTCCTCCTCATTCATTCTTCTTTTGTCCGTAAATGATAGTATCGGCGCCGGCACAGCTTTTTCCACGCGTGGCCCACGTGGCGCTTGACAATTGGAAAAAAACGAGCTGTCGCTTCGATTGCCGTCACGTCGCCTCACCGAGCGCGCTTGGGCATTAACTGCGGCCCGATTCACCTGCCTCTCGCTTGCCTATAAATAGGGGACAAGGGGCGATTTTTTACCGCTGCGTGAAAAACAGCCCTCCCTTCCTTCTTTGCCTTCAGCTCGCCTTAGCCGCTTCTAGCCCACTTTAGACCTTCTTAGCTCCCATGGCCTCTGCTGCTGCTTCCTCCTCTGCTGCCACTGCTGCTGCTGCATCTTCCCAGGGGGAACCTCTCAACATTACCCCCCTTTCGGTGCTCGAGCCTGGAATTGGGGAGGAGGTTCCCTCAAGGGAGCCCGCTGTTGTCTGGTTCAATGACATCAGCGGCGCGCCGGTCACTGCTAGCCTACGCTCTGCGGCGAACATTCCTCAGGAGTTCGCCATCCTGCCCTTCCCGCACTCGGGGAGGCCGCTCTCCGGCACGGCGGTCTCCATGGGGCAGATTTGGTCAGGGCTCCGGCTACCCCTGAACCACCTCGCGAGCGAGCTACTAGAACTGGCGGGCTTATGCCCTGCTCAGCTTCCAGGAAACTCGTGGGGGATCCTCTACGGGCTTTCTCGAATTGAGGAAGCCCTCAACGTGAGGATCCCCCTCGCCTACCTCCTGAAGAAGTGGTTCCTCAAGCCGGGGACCGCCTTCAACGAGGTGGGCTGCGGCCAGTTTTACCTTACTGGCCGTACTGGCGAGCTGCTCCCGTTCTCCGCCGTGGAGAACAAGGACAGGTACTGGAAACAGTACCCGTTCGTCGTCGAGGGCGAGTGGCGGGGTCCCTGCCCAGGCGTCCCGTCTCTCCCGGGTAGGACGCCCCTTCCCGCCCTCAAGGAGATCGCGGAATACCGGGCAAAGGGGAAGAAGTGTATCGCCGCCGCCCGAGAGAGATCGCTCGACGAGGCGATCCTGGACTTCCTCGGGGGTCGAACCCTCGAAAAGGTCCTCCCGCCGGACTTCTCCTTCCTGTGGAAGGATCTTTGGACTGGCGTCGTCACCACCCGGCAGTAGGTGGCACGGAAGAAAGTCGCGGTCTCCCGGCCCGCTACCGCGACCTCCGCTGCGGGGACCTCGGCGAAGAAGGGGAAGAAGCGGGCTTCCCCCATTCAGGTCGCCGACAAAGACACCCTCGAGATGCTCCACGAGGAGGATGTCGCGCCACTGCCGCCACCAGTCCGCGAAGCAGCCCCAGGTCAGGCGACCATCCTTTCTGTTATTTCTCCGAGGGCCCCAGTCCCGGAGCCTCGGCGACGCCGCATTTCCTTCGTCGAGCCTGAGGATCCGCGCGTCGAGCTTCTTCTCAGCATGGCGGAAGTTGAGTCCCTAATGGCTGAAGTGCTGATGCGCGGGTTCCCAGGTGACCTGACTAAAACTCTGTTTGTTGCGGTGATGAATCCAGAGGAGGGCACCTCGCGGAAGAAGACGAAAAAGAAAACTCCTCCGGCCCGCCCGTCGGGAGAGGACAATACTGTTCGGGAGGCTCACGAAGCCTTCCAACAGGTCCTCGAGGAGCGGAGGAAGGCCGCCCTTGCGGAGGCGGGCTTGGGATCAGTCGATGATCTCAGCATGACCTCCAGCTCAGACGATGAGGAGCGGGCTTCGGGAAACGAGCCCGCATCAGCACCTGCGGGGCTTCCCCCGCCCTTCGAGGGACCGGCCCCGGCGAGCTCCACCCTTTCGCCCGTTCCGAGCGCGACACCAACACCGGCCGCGCCTACAACCAGCACGCCCGCGCCCGCGCCTGCGCCTACCATGCTCAGTGCGCCCATGCCCGCGCTTGCTGCTGCCAGCGCGCCCGCGCCCGAGCCCGTGCCTGCCAGCACGTCTACACCCGAGCCCGCGCTCGCGCCTACGCCTGCCCTCAATGCGCCCGCGCCCGAGTCCGTGCCTGCGCATGCTATCAGCGCGCCCGCGCCCGAGCCCGTGCCTGCGCCTGCTATCAGCGCGCCCGCGCCTACGCCTGCTATTAGCGCGCCCGCGCCCGAGCCCGCGCCTGTGGCTGCTCTCAGCGCGCCCGCGCCCGAGCCCGCGCCTATGGCTCCTAGCGCGCCCGCGCCTGAGCCCGCACCTGCCACTCTTGAAGCTCCTCCTCTCCCGGAGCTGGGCGGGTTGGTCTACTGGTCTCCGGACCTGGGGGCCATCCTGGACGACCTTCTGAGCTCCAGCTCGGAAGCCTCGGACCCGGACTTGCCCCGGCAAGGGGGAGCCGCCGTGCCTTCCCCTATCAATGAAGGGGTTGCCGGTGCTCAAGGGGCCGAGCCCGCCGCTGCTGTCATCATTGCGCCCCCTCCAGCTGCTCCCACTGAGGCGAGCCAGGCGGGCTCCTCCTCTGGCGACCCCGAGCGCGCCCCTTTCTTCATGCTGGAGATCCTGGGGCGCAACATCTTCGCCCGGACTCCCTACATCGCTCTCATCAACCGACTCCTCGAGGTAAGATTACCTTCATACCTCTTTGTCCCAAACTCTTGTTCTAACTTCTAACTCTTAACTGTTTTCCCTTTCCGTAGGTAGAGCGGGTCAGCCGGGCTCTCGCCGACGAGGTCGCGGGCGTCGCGGGGGACACTGTCGCCCTCTACGATGACACTCTCCATGACTCGGAGAGGAGAGTAGACGAGCACATCCACCGTATTCGCCAGGCGGACCGATCCGGCGAGCTCCGAGCTGAGGTGGACCGGCTGCGCCAGCAGGCCGCCTCTGTTGATACAGAGGTTGCCCAACTGTGCCAGCGGGCTGCCACTCTCACCACGGGGGTAGCCTCGGTCCAGGACGCCCAAGCCCGCGCCCTCGCGGACCTACAAGAGGCGACCAAAGCCAAAGAGGCCGCCCAGAAAGAGATCCTCGAGCTCCGCAGCCAGGTGGCGGCCTCCCGGGACGAGATCGCGGTGCTGAAGGAGGCACATCTTTGCGACCTCAACTCCCAGCGAGAGCGCCTCCAGTCGCAGTTGGGCGAGCTTCTCAAGAAGGGCGCACTGGACGCCATCGAGAAATACAAGGCCGAAAGGTCGAAGAAGAGGAAGCGTGGCGACGACGAGGGCGCTGGCGCAGGCCCAGCCTAGGCTGTATCTCTTTGTAATCTTGTTGTAATCTTTAAACAATGAATGATATGAAACTCTTTGAGTCCGCCTGTTTCTATTTCTTTCTCTGTTTCGCTCATGAGTCCGCTTCAGGAGTTTCGCAGCGATCTCGAGAGTGATACCCCGGGCGAGGCAGCTAATTCGATTCAACCTTTTTATTTTAAAGTACATGCAAACAAAAAACTCGGCATGCTCGCAAAAACGCAATTAGTCTCTGAGCCCGGAAAACGATAAGCAAACCAAACGATTTCAAAAACTTCCCTACACTCAGAGACTTAAACCATTTTTATTTTTAAAGGAAACTAATAAGTGCTAGCTGCCCCCTGCCCGGTTAATTTCTCTCGATGATCCTGTTCGGCGGGCTTGCCCTTCGAGGGGTATGCCAACGCCAGGATGCTTCCGTTCATGGCGGGTGAACGCGAAGGATCCTGGTTAGGTTTAGAGTCCACTAGGCAGCGGACTTCCCCGGGAATCTCAAGGTCGCCCACTGGCTGCCTCCGAGGATCCCGGTCTTGCTTTAAGTCCGCACAACGACGGACTGCCCCGGGAAGCTCAAGGTCGCCCACTGGTTGCCTCTGAGGATCTCGGTCTTGCTTTAAGTTCGCACAACGGCGGACTGCCCCGGGAAGCTCAAGGTCGCCCAATAGCTGCCTCTGAGGATCCCGGTCTTGCTTTAAGTCCGCACAACGGCGGACTGCCCCGGGAAGCTCAAGGTCACCCACTGGCTGCCTCTGAGGATCCCGGTCTTGCTTTAAGTCCGCACAACGGCGGACTGCTTTGTAGATCAAGCGAGCTCTTGCTGCGCCGAGCTTCCGAGTTAAATTATTTGTTGAAACCTCCATCGTACATTCATAACTTCTTCAGAAGATGATTTACAAAAATTTCCTTAGGTATAAAACTTGCGAAGGTGCAGAGCGTTCCAAGGTCGCTCTAACAGGTCGCCTCCAGCGGTCATCAACCGGTAAGCCCCCGAGCTTCGTGCTTCGTGTATTATGTACGGGCCTTCCGAGTTTGCTGCGAGCTTTCCTGCATTAGGCTCTTGTGTGTTTGCGAACACCTTTCTCATCACCAGATCGCCGGCCTTGAATGCCCGATGGTGGACTCTCTTGTCATAGGCGCGCTTCATTTCCTGTCTATATCCGGCGAGGTATAGATTGGCGCGCTCTCGTCTTTCTTCGAGCTGATCAAGGGAGTCGACGAGTAGTTCGTCGTTGTCGACCTCCACCGACGCAAGCCTTCTTTCAGTGGGCAGCTCGGCCTCAATGGGTAGCACGGCTTCGCAACCAAAAGTGAGACTGAAAGGGGATTCGTTAGTTGAGCGACGTGGAGTAGTGCGATAGGCCCACAAGACTCCATCGAGCTCCTGCTCCCACAATCCTTTTTTCCCTTCCAGCCTCTTCTTGAGGTTGTCCAAGATCACGCGATTCGTTGCTTCGGCCTGCCCATTGCTTTGAGGGTACCTTGGGGAAGAGAACCTTAGGTCGACTCCATATTCAACACAAAAACTTCTGATCAAGCGATTATCGAACTGGCGACCATTGTCGGTGATAAGTACCCGAGGCAGATCGAACCGGCAGAAAATATTCTTCCAAAGGAAGTCTTTTACCTGCTTCTCGCCTATCTTAGCTAGCGGGACCGCTTCCACCCATTTGGTGAAGTAGTCCGTAGCTACTAAGATGAATTTCTTTTGCCTGGCTGACACAGGGAAAGGTCCCACAATGTCCAACCCCCATTGCTGGAAAGGCCAGGGGCTCGCCAGAGGATGCAGTTCTTCTGCGGGCATATGATTCGTGGTGGCGTGCTTCTGGCATTGGATGCACCTCTGGGCGACCTTCAAAGCGTCTTGCTCCAGAGTGGGCCACCAGTATCCTTGCCTTCGTACTTTTGCAGCAAGAGACCGCCCACCAGCGTGGTTTCCCAGCTCGCCAGAGTGAATACACTTTAGAACTTCTTCGGTTTCCGGGCTCTCGACGCAACGGAGATTTGGCCCGCCAAAGGATCTTCGAAAAAGGCGATCCCAGCAAATGAGATAGCGCCCAGCGCATTTCTCCACTCGCCGGGCTTCCTCTTTATTTTCTGGCAGCTCGCCCTTCTGGAGAAAGCGAAGAATGGGGGCGGTCCACCCGCTGGGCGGTACGCCGGCGGAAACTTGGTTAACAGTGGGCTCCATCGTTTGGAGCCGAGACTGATTTTGGACCTCGATGAGAATCTGGCGAGCTTCTGATGTTCCCAGCAGGGAGGCGGCGTTTGCCAAAGCATCAGCTCGCCTATTATCGGCTCATGGAATTTGCTCGAAAGAGATCTTTTCGAACTCCACGGCCTTGCGCTTCACCAGATCCACATAGCCCGCCATTCGTGCATCCCGAGAGGCGTACTCCCCATTGATTTGGCAAATAATTAGCTGGGAATCACTAAAGACCTTCAAGCGTTTGGCGCCTACCTCTTGAGCAAGCTCCAGACCAGCCAGCAGCGCCTCATATTCCGCCTCATTGTTGGTAGCGGCGAAATCCAGTCGGACTGATTTCTCCAGAAGTACCGATTGGGTGATCAGTGCGACCCCGATCCCAGCCCCCAAAGCGTTAGAGGATCCATCGATGAATAAGTCCCAGCCCGCCACCTCTGAACGCTTAGTTGGAGGAAGCTCGCCTTGGTTGTCCAAGAACCTCGCCTTCCCAGGGTGTGCCTCAGTTGGCTCATCCTCTTGGTACTGGACTGGTTCTTCTATGGGGAAGTCCGCCAAGAAATCGGCGAGAGCCTGCCCTTTGACAGCAACTCGAGGGACATACTCCAAACCATAGGCAGCGAGCTCAGCTGACCATCGATAGAGCCTGCCAGCTACCGAGGGTCTGGGGAGCGCGCTCTTCAGAGGGTGCTCTGTGATGACTTTGATGGTGTGCGCCGAGAAGTAAGGGTGGAGCTTTCTCGCGGTAAGGACCAAGGCCAATGCGACCTTCTCGATTGGTCGATACCGGAGCTCGGTGGGAAGCATTGTGTGGCTTACAAAGTAGACAGGCCGCTCCACCTTTGCTTCTTCTACAACGAGGACCCCGCTCACCGCATTCTCGGTGACCGCGAGATATACGCCCAGCTCGGCGCCATCTTTGGGTGCCGCTAGGATTGGCGGGCTCGCCAGATAGTCCTTGATCTTCTGAAAAGCGCGCTCGCACTCTTTATCCCAACAAATGCTCGCCCCTTTTCGTAGTAGCTCGAAGAGAGGTCGGCAATTGTCTGAGGATTTGGAGATGAACCGATTTAGCGCGGCAATTCGCCCGCTCAACCTTTGGACCTCCTGCCGGGTTTTTGGCGCAGGCATTTCGACAAGTGCTCGGATTTGCCCAGGGTCGGCCTCGATCCCCCTGTGGGTGACCAGGTACCCGAGGAATTTCCCAGAAGTCACCCCGAATGCGCACTTCGCCGGGTTTAGCCTCATTTGGTACTTTCTCAGTATTTTGAAGGTTTCGCGGAGATCGACAACATGCCCCTCTCGCTCCCGACTCTTCACCAGGAGGTCGTCTACATAAACTTCGACATTTCTACCGATCTGGCCCTTGAACATCTGAGTGACTAACCTTTGGTAGGTCGCTCCAGCGTTCTTAAATCCAAAAGGCATCACTCGATAGCAGTATAGCTTCTGGTAGCCCGCTCCAGAGTAGAAGGCAGTCTTCTCCTGATCGTCGACGTGGAGAGGTATCTGGTTATACCCAGAATATCCATTTATGAAGGACAGGACCTGGAACCCGACAGCTGCGTCGACCAGCGTGCCTATTCTCGGAAGAGGAAAACCATCCTTCGGGCATGCCTTATTGAGGTCGGAGAAGTCAATGCACACTCTGACCGCTCCGCTCTTCTTAGGCACCGCCACGATATTGGAGATCCACTCGGGGAAGTGTGCCTCGCGGATGAAGCCAGCTCATTCTAGCTTGTCTATCTCCACCGCTACTGCAACGGACTTCGCAGCAGGTATGTGCCGAGCTTTCTGCTTGACCGGCGGGAACTCTTTCATGGTGTGCAGACGATGACAGGCGACCTCCGGGTCGATCCCTGGCATGTCTGCGAAGCTCCAGGCGAATACGTCACGGTACTCCCTGAGTAAGTTGGTTATGGCCAGGACCTCGCCCTTGGTTAGCGAGGTCCCGAGACTAACAACTCTCGGCCCTTCTTTGCCGCCAATGTCGACCTCTTGAAGTGGTTCGGCAACTGGAAAACTTCCTCTCTTAGGGATTGTCGGGTGACCTTCCTCCTCCAACTTAAGATCCACACCGCTCCCACCCGGGGGTGGAGTAGGGGACTTAAGCGAGGCCCCCAGCGGGCTCCCCAGTAGCTCGCTCGTAGCGGGCGGTAATTGCTAGGAGGGGGCGAGCCTCATGGCCTCGGCGACCTCCATGTCCATGAGGTGAAGAACATCCTGCTCGCATCGGGTAGCGGCTACCTGATCACCCCGAATTACTACAACCCCGCTCGTGGTCGGGAATTTGAGGGCCTGATGGTTGGGTGAAGATACCGCATTCATTTGCCTTAGCCAAGGCCGCCCAAGGATGGCATTAAATGCGGAACTTCCGTCCGCTACCGCGAAGCGGACTTGGCGAGCTTCCGGGCCTGCGGTCACAGTAAGGGTTATCTCTCCTGCCACTTTGGCGACCTCGCCGGTGAATCCACTGAGGGAGCTCGTCGAGGGAGACAGGTCGGCAAGTCTCAACCCCATTCGCAGGTAGGCCGACAGAAAAAGGATATCAACGGCGCTCCCCGAATCAACCAGAGCTCGCCTCACCTCGATGTTAGCCATCATCAGGCGTATGACGAGGGGGTCATTGTGGGGCGTAACGACCCCGGTCATGTCATCTTCCGAAAACCAGAGAAAATCGCGGGCTTCCACCCTTGGTGCTTGAAGTAAAGTAGGAGTTAGTGAGACGGAAAATACCTTATGTGCCCGCTCCATCTCCCTAACTCGTCGGCGGGCTTCATTACTGGATCTCAGGCCGCTGAGCCGCCCGCTAATGGTATGGTAGATCGCCGGTCCTCCCAGGGGAGGCGAAGGCAGGGCGGGTTCAGCGGGCCCCGGGCGATCTCCCTCCCGAGGAGCCCGTGTCGGTATCACCTCGAACCTCCTTGAAGGCGAAATAAACTGATTCAAATGGCCCTGGGTGACCAAATCCTCGAGGTTGTTCTTCAGAGCCCGGCATCTATTAGTGTGATGCCTAGGGCTTCGATGAAAAGCGCACCACCGTGAGTTATCGGTAGAGCCGGGCTCTCCGACCTGCAGGGATGGCGGGTACTGGAAGAAAGGTTCATTCCTAATCTGATGAAAGATTTGTCCTAGCGAGTGGGTTAACACGGTGAAGTCTCGCTCCCCGGGTCCCGGAGGCAGGCGCCAGTTCGCCGGCCTTCCAGTGACAGCCACGGGGGCTTCAGCGGGCTGTACAGCAGGAGCTGCAAGCGGTCCGGGCAAAGGCACCGCCAGTGGCACCTCCCTCCTCTCCACGGCCTTAACGACAAGTGGTCGCAGGGCCGGAGGAGGTCGCTGCTCGACTGCCTTTCCCTTCCGGTCTAATACAGCGTCTTCGAGCTTGATGTGTTGCTGGACCAGGGCAAATAGTTCAACCATCGTGCGAGGATCTTTGATCACTAGAGCGTCATGAAGCTTGCCCCCCTCGGGGAGGGCGCTTCTGAAAGCACTCACCACGGTACGATCTTGGCCCGCCGCGTCTTCCAGAGCGAGGTAAGCGCTTCGGAATCGCGTTGCGAAGCACCGGAGCATCTCGCGAGCTCCCATGGTTAAGGTAAACAGAGACTCGATTCTCTTCGGGGGCTGCCTATTGCAGCGATACTGCTCCAGGAATAGCCTAGAGAGAGTTGGAAAGTTGGGGATCATGCCGGGCGGCAACTTGTGGAACCAGTTCAATGCTGAGCCGGTCAAACTGCTCGGGAATGCTCGGCACAAGACGTGGTCTTGGTCCCGAAAAAAACAGAAGCTTTCTGTAGGCCAAGAGATGGTCAACGGGATCCTGCGACCCGTCGAACAATACAAACTTCGGGGGGGTCCAGTGGTGCAGAAAACCCCCTTGGTGGACCTCGCTGGTGAAAGGCGAGCTACCTCCGTGGGCGGCGAGGTCTTCTAGTAAATCTACTGGCGCACTAGATCGCTGCCAGTGCCCGGGGAGAACTCCCAGAGGCGGCTGTGCAGGTCCTAGGCGGTCTCGTACGCTCCCTCGTGGCAAGGTCGGACCCACCCCGCGGCGACCCTCGGGGGCTACCGCTCGGCGGCCTCCTTGCTGTCCGCCCGCGGATTCCTTCAGCGCGTCCGTTGGTCTGTGGGAGGCCGTTGCCTCGTGAGCTTCGGAAGGTATAACCACCGCGGTCTCTTTCCCTCGTCGCCGATGGCGCGGGTCGCGATCCCGCTCTAGAGACCTTGCCTCCGACCCGTCAGAATCGACGCTCCGGCTACGGCGGCAAGGGATGGTCGCGCGCGAGGTCGCCTGGTTGCTAGACCGCTGGGTTACTAGCTTCTGCAACCTCGTGAGCGGGGTTTCCGGCACCCCGCGCACAGCCGCTCTCCCGACTGGGGGTTCCGGATGGGAAATCTGCCGCGCCGGAGCGATCGTGGGCGGGCGCGATGTTGACGCCGGTGGTCGCACCGGAGACGCCATCTTCGTCGGCCCAGACCGTCGGCTGGCCGCCGGAGCCTGACGCAATCGCATTAGTTCCTCCATCATGGCCCGCTGGGTGGCCAACATCTCTAACAAGAGTTGGTCACTGAGCGGGACCTGGGGCTGAGGGGTCTCAACAGGAGGCTCGCTGCGCGCAGATCTCGCACGAGTCCTCGGTCGCCTGCGTCCCCTTATCGCCGGAGCCATCTTTGGGGTTACGAGAGTGAACGGTGCTCAACCGCGTGGCCGTGGGCGTTCTCGCAGGAACCAGTCGAAGAATCCCAAAGACGGCACCAAATGTTCGGGGGATTTTTCACTGGTCCGTGCGGGCTGCCTGCAAGACAAAGAAATGAGAACGTGAGAATGGCTAGCTCCCTTAGGAGCGCAGACCCTCCGATGCTCATGTCAGTCACGGTGGCACAACGACGAACTGTGGTATACCAAAGTGGTAGGGAAATGGGATTCCAACCTGTACTATGGAGCCTGGGGGTGAGCATTTATAGCAATCGGCGGCCTACCGTGCCCCGACACGTGGAGATTCTTCCAGGGCCTTCTAGACCCCCACGTTCTGGCTCGCGTGGGTCTGACAGTCCTTGGTACTCGCGCCCTGACATTCTGTCGTCAAGCCTGCCAGACGGTTTGAGTGGAGGAGGGAATCTTTCTTGTCGCGGCCAGGTGGCCATTCTGGAATGTTCAAATCCGGGCGGTCTCAGGGAGGAAGCGAAAGCCAGCTCGCCCGGTACTGCTCCGTCCTTTCGTCCATATTTATCAAGAGTCGGACCTCGCAAGGGCAACCTCTCCGATAAACAAGGGTCGGGGCGAGCTTGGGCGAGCTCCAGAGCGAGCTAAGCGAGCCCCCGAGCGAGCTTGGCGAGCTCATGAGAGTGCTTAGGCGAGCTCCTGAGCGAGCTTGTGCGAGCTCCTGAGCGAGCTCTTTGCCTAAAGCACCTTCGGCCGAACGTGGAGCTCGCTCCCCCTTGGAATCCTGGGGTCTATGAGATCCACAGGCAAGGGCGAACTTGGGCGAGCTCCGGAGCGAGCTAAGCGAGTTCCTGAGCGAGCTTGGCGAACCCCGTTTGGCGAGCTCACGAGAGAGCTTAGGCGAGCTCCTGAACGAGTTTGGCAAGCTCCTGAGCGAGCTTGGGCGAGCTCATTAGAGAGCTTAGGCGAGCTCCTAAACGAGCTCCTGGGCGAGTTCCCCACCCCTTGGAATCCTAGGGTCTATGAGATCCACGGGCAAGGGCGTACTTGGGCGAGCTCCGGAGCGAGCTAAGCGAGTTCCTGAGCGAGCTTGGCGAACCCCGTTTGGCGAGCTCACGAGAGAGCTTAGGCGAGCTCCTGAACGAGTTTGGCAAGCTCCTGAGCGAGCTTGGGCGAGCTCATGAGAGAGCTTAGGCGAGCTCCTGAACGAGCTCCTGGGCGAGTTCCCCACCCCTTGGAATCCTAGGGTCTATGAGATCCACGGGCAAGGGCGTACTTGGGCGAGCTCCAGCGAGCTTGGGCGAGCTCCTAAGAGTGCAAACTCCAGGGCAGATTTCAGCTACCCCCAACAGATCATACGAATGAGTAAGAATGGATCGTACGAATGAAATAGAATGGATTGTACGAATGAATTAGAATGGATACATTCGTGCGAATGAATTAGAATGGATCGTACGAATGAATTAGAATGGATCGTACGAATGAATTAGAATGGATCGTACGAATGAATTAGAATGCATCGTACGAAAGAATTAGAATGGATATATTCGTGCGAATGAATTAGAATGGATTGTACGAATGAATTAGACTGGATCGTACGAATGAATTTGAATGGATACATTTGTGCGAATGAATCTAAATGGATTGTATGAATGAATTACAATGGATCATACGAATGAATTAGAATGGATCGTACGAATGAATTTGAATAGCTCATACGAATGAATTACAATGAATCGTATGAATGAATTAGAATGGTTACATTCGTGCGAATGAATTAGAATAGATCGTACGAATGAATTAGAATGGATCGTACGAATAAATTAGAATGGATCGTGGGAATTAATTAGAATGGATCGTATGAATGAATTAAAATGGATCCACCGAATGAGTTAGAATGGATCATACGAATGAATTAGAATGGATTGTACGAATGAATTAGAATGGATTGTGCGAATGAATTAGAATGGATCGTATGAATGAATAAGAATGGATCGTACGAATGAATTAGAATGGATCGTGCGAATGAATTAGCATGAATCGTACGAATGTATTAGAATGGATCGTACGAATGAATTAGAATGAATCCTACGATCCATTGTAATTCATTCGTACGATCCATTCTAATTCATTCGCACGAATATATCCATTCTAATTCATTCATACGATCTATTCTAATTCATTCATACAATCCATTCTAATTCTTTCACACGATCCATTCTAATTCATTCGTACGATCCATTCTAATTCATTCATACGATCCATTGTAATTCATTCGTATGATCCATTCTAATTCATTCCTACGATCTATTCTAATTCATTCGCTCGAATATATCCATTCTAATTCATTCGTTCGATCCATTCTAATTCATTCGCACGATCCATTCTAATTCATTCGTATGATCCATTCTAATCCATTCGTACGATCCATTCTAATTCATTTGTACGATCCATTCTAATTCATTCGCACGAATGTATCCATTCTAGGTCATTCGTACGATCCATTCTAAGTCATTCGTACGATCCATTCTAATTCATTCGCACGATCCATTCTAATTCATTCGTACGATCCATTCTAATTCATTCATACGATCCATTCTAGTTCATTCTAGAATGGATACATTCGTGCGAATGAATTAGAATGGATCGTACGAATGAATTAGAATGGATCCTACGAATGAATTAGAATGGATCTTACAAATGAATTAGAATGGATCGTACGAATGAATTAGAATGGATCGTACGAATGAATTAGAATGGATCAAATGAATGAATTAGAATGGATCGTACGAATGAATTAGAATGGATCGTATGAATGAATTAGAATGGATCGTACGAATGAATTAGAATGGATCGTACGAATGAACTAGAATGGATACATTCGTGCGAATGAATTAGAATGGATCGTACGAATGAATTAGAATGGATCGTACGATTCATTCTAATTCATTCATAAGATCCATTCTAATACATTCGTACGATTCATGCTAATTCATTCGCACGATCCATTCTAATTCATTCGTACGATCCATTCTTATTCATTCATACGATCCATTCTAATTCATTCGCACAATCCATTCTAATTCATTCGTACAATCCATTCTAATTCATTCGTATGATCCATTCTAACTCATTCGGTGGATCCATTCTAATTCATTCGTACGATCCATTCTAATTCATTCCCACAATCCATTCTAATTTATTCGTACGATCCATTCTAATTCATTCGTACGATCTATTCTAATTCATTCGCACGAATGTAACCATTCTAATTCATTCATACGATTCATTCTAATTCATTAGTATGAGCTATTCTAATTCATTCCTACGATCCATTCTAATTCATTCGTACGATCCATTGTAATTCATTCATACAATCCATTTAGATTCATTCGCACAAATGTATCCATTCAAATTCATACGTACGATCCAGTCTAATTCATTCGTATGATCCATTCTAATTCATTCGCACGAATATATCCATTCTAATTCTTTCGTACGATGCATTCTAATTCATTCGTACGATCCATTATAATTCATTCAATTGATCCATTCTAATTCATTCGTACGATCCATTCTAATTCATTCGTCCGATCCATTCTAATTCATTCGCACGAATGTATCCATTCTAATTCATTCGTACGATCCATTCTAATTCATTCGTACGATCCATTCTAATTCATTCGTAAGATCCATTCTAATTCATTCGTACGATCCATTCTAATTCATTCGTACGATCCATTCTAATTCATTCGCACGAATGTATCCATTCTAGTTCATTCGTACGATCCATTCTAATTCATTCGTATGATCCATTCTAATTCATTCGTACGATCGTACGAATGAATTAGAATGAATTAGAATGGATCGTACGAATGAATTAGAATGGATCTTACGAATGAATTAGAATGGATCGTACGAATGAATTAGATTGGATCGTACGAATGAATTAGAATGGATACATTCGTGCTAATGAATTAGAATGGATCGGACGAATGAATTAGAATGGATCGTACGAATGAATTAGAATGGATCATATGAATTCATTAGAATGGTTACATTCATGCGAATGAATTAGAATGGATCGTACGAATGGATTAGAATGGATCGTAAGAATGGATTAGAATGGATACATTCGAGCGAATGAATTAGAATGGATCGTACGAATGAATTAGAATGGATCGTACGAATGGATTAGAATGGATCCTACGAATGGATTAGAATGGATACCTTTGTGCATATGAATTAGAATGGATCGTATGAATGAATTAGAATGGATCGTAGAATGGATCGTACAAATGAATTAGAATGAATTAGAATGGATCGTACGAATGAATTAGAATAGATCATAGGAATGAATTAGAATGGATCGTGCAAATAAATTAGAATGGATACATTCGTACGAATGAATTAGAATGGATCGTACGAATGAATTAGAATGGATCGTACGAATGAATTAGAATGGATCGTACGAATGAATTAGAATGGATCATACGAATGAATTAGAATGGAACATACGAATGAAATAGAATGGATTGTACGAATGAATTAGAATGGATCGTACGAATGAACTAGAATGGATCGTGTGAAAGAATTAGAATAGATTGTATGAATGAATTAGAATGGATCATACGAATGAATTAGAATGGATCGTGCGAATGAATTCGAATGGATCGTACGAATGAATTAGAATGGATCGTACGAATGAATTAGAATGGATACATTTGTGCGAATGAATTAGAATGGATACATTCGAGCGAAAGAATTAGAATAGATCGTATGAATGAATTAGAATGGATCGTGCGAATGAATTAGAATGGATCGTACGAATGAATTAGAATGGATCGTGCTAATGAATTAGAATTGATCGAACGAATGAATTGGCATGGATCGTGCTAATGAATTAGAATGGAACGTACGAATGAATTAGAATGGATCATGTGAAAGAATTAGAATGGATTGTATGAATGAATTAGAATGAATTCGTACGATCCATTCGAATTCATTCGCACGATCCATTCTAATTCATTCATACGATCCATTCTAATTCATTCATACAATCCATTCTAATTCTTTCACACGATCCATTCTAATTCATTCGTAGGATCCATTCTAATTCATTTGTACAATCTATTCTATTTCATTCGTACGATCCATTCTTACTCATTCGTATGATCCATTCTAATTCATTCGGACGAATGTATCCATTCTAATTTATTCGTACGATCCATTCTAATTCATTTGTACGATCCATTCTAATTCATTCGTACGATCCATTCTTACTCATTCGTATGATCCATTCTAATTCATTCGTACGATCCATTCTAATTCATTCGTACGATCCATTCTAATTCATTCGCACAATCTATTCTAATTCATTCGTACGATCCATTCTAATTCATTCGTACGATCGTACGAATGAATTAGAATGGATCGTACGGAATGAATTAGAATGGATTGTATGAATGAATTAGAATGGATACATTCGTGCGAATGAATTAGAATGGATCATACGAATGAGTAAGAATGGATCGTACGAATGAAATTGAATGGATTGTACGAATGAATTAGAACGGATCGTACAAATGAATTAGAATGGATCGTACGAATGAATTAGAATGGATCATACGAATGAGTCAGAATGGAACGTACAAATGAAATAGAATGGATTGTACGAATGAATTAGAATGGATCGTACGAATGAATTAGAATAGATCGTGTGAAAGAATTAGAATGCATTGTATGAATGAATTAGAATGGATCGTATGAATGAATTAGAATGGATCGTGCGAATGAATTCGAATGGATCGCATGATCCAATCGAATAGAATGGATCGTATGAATGAATTAGAATGGATCGGGCGAATGAATTAGAATGGATTGTAGGAATGAATTAGAATGGATCGTATGAATGAATTAGAATGGATCGTATGAATGAATTAGAATGGATCGTGCGAATGAATTAGAATTGATCGTACGAATGAATTAGAATGGATCGTACGAATGAATTAGAATAAATCATACGAATGAATTAGAATGGATCATACGAATGAGTAAGAATGGATCGTACGAATGAAATAGAATGGATTGTACGAATGAATTAGAATGGATACATTCGTGCGAATGAATTAGAATGGATCGTACGAATGAATTAGAATGGATCGTACGAATGAATTAGAATGGATCATATGAATGAACTAGAATGGATCTTACGAATGAATTAGAATGGATCGTACGAATGAATTAGAATGGATCGTACGAATGAATTAGAATGGATACATTCGTGCGACTGAATTAGAATGGTTTGGACGAATGAATTAGAATGGATCGTAGGAATGAATTAGAATGGATCGTACAAATGAATTATAATGGATCGCACGAACAAATTAGAATGGATACATTCATCCGAATGAATTAGAATGGATCATACGAATGAGTAAGAATGGATCGTACGAATAAAATAGAATAGATTGTACGAATGAATTAGAATGGATTCGTACGAATGAATTAGAATGGATACATTCGTGCGAATGAATTAGAATGGATCGTACCAATGAGTAAGAATGGATCGTACGAATGAAATAGAATGGATTGTGCGAATGAATTAGAATGGATCGTACGAATGAATTAGAATGGATCGTACGAATGAATTAGAATGGATCCTATGATTGAATTAGAATGGATCGTGCGAATGAATTAGAATGGATCGTACGAATGAATTAGAATGGATCATGCTAATAAATTAGAATTGATCGAACGAATAAATTAGAATGGATACATTCGTGCGAATGAATTAGAATGGATCGGACGAATGAATTAGAATGGATCGTACGAATGAGTAAGAATGGATCGTACGAATGAAATAGAATAGATCGTACGAATGAATTAGAATGGATCGTACAAAGGAATTAGAATGGATCGTACGAATGAATTAGAATGGATATATTCGTGCAAATGAATTAGAATGGATCGTATGAATGTTTTAGAATGGATCGTATGAGTGAATTAGAATGGATAGTACGAATGAATTAGAATGGATCGTATGAATGAATTAGAATGGATACATTCATGTGAATTAATTAGAATGGATCGCATGAATGAATTAGAATAGATTTTGTGAATGAATTAGAACTGATCGTACGAATGAATTAGAATGGATACATTCGTGCGAATGAATTAGAATGGATTGTATGAATGAATTAGAATGGATACATTCGTGCGAATGAATTAGAATGGATTGTATGAATGAATTAGAATGGATCCTATGAATGAATTAGAGTGGATCGTGCGAATGCATTAGAATGGATCGTACGAATGAATTAGAATGGATCGTGCTAATGAATTAGAATTGATCGAACGAATGAATTAGCATGGATCGTGCTAATGAATTAGAATGGAACGTACGAATGAATTAGAATGGATCGTGTGAAAGAATTAGAATGGATTGTATGAATGAATTAGAATGAATTCGTACGATCCATTCGAATTCATTCGCACGATCTATTCTAATTCATTCATACAATCCATTCTAATTCATTCATACAATCCATTCTAATTCTTTCACACGATCCATTCTAATTCATTCGTAGGATCCATTCTAATTCATTCGTACAATCTATTCTATTTCATTCGTACGATCCATTCTTACTCATTCGTATGATCCATTCTAATTCATTCGGACGAATGTATCCATTCTAATTTATTCGTACGATCCATTCTAATTCATTCGTACGATCCATTCTAATTCATTCGTACGATCCATTCTAATTCATTCGTCCGATCCATTCTAATTTATTCGCACGAATGTATCCATTCTAATTCATTCGTACGATCCATTCTAATTCATTCGTACGATCCATTCTAATTCATTCGTAAGATCCATTCTAATTTATTCGTACGATCCATTCTAATTCATTCGTACGATCCATTCTAATTCATTCGCACGAATGTATCCATTCTAGTTCATTCGTACGATCCATTCTAATTCATTCATACATGGATACATTCGTACGATCCATTCTAATTCATTCATGGATACATTCGTACGATCCATTCTAATTCATTCAGGGATACATTCGTACGATCCATTCGTACGATCCATTCTAATTCATAGGATCCATTCTAATTCATTCATACAATCCATTCTAATTCATTCGCACGAATGTATCCATTCTAATTCATTCATACAATCCATTCTAATTCATTCGCACGAATGTATCCATTCTAATTCATTCGTAAGATCAGTTCTAATTCATTCACAAAATCTATTCTAATTCATTCATACGAACCATTCTAATTCATTCACACGAATGTATCCATTCTAATTCATTCATACGATCCATTCTAATTCATTCGTACGATCCATTCTAATTCACTCATACGATCCAATCTAATACATTCATACGATCCATTCTAATTCATTTGCACGAATATATCCATTCTAATTCATTCGTACGATCCATTCTAATTCTTTCGTACGATCCATTCTAATTCATTCATACGATCTATTCTAATTCATTCGTACGATCCATTCTAATTCATTCGTACAATCCATTCTAATTCCTTCGTACGATCCATTCTAATTCATTCGTACAATCCATTCTAATTAATTCATAAAATCCATTCTAATTCTTTCACACGATCCATTCTAATTCATTCGTACGATCCATTCTAATTCATTCGTGCAATCCATTCTATTTCATTTGTACGATCCATTCTTACTCATTCGTACGATCCATTCTAATTCATTCACACGAATGTATCCATTCGTATGAATGAATTAGAATAGATTGTACGAATGAATTAGAATGGATCATACGAATGAATTAGAATGGATCGTACGAAGGAATTAGAATGGATCGTACGAATGAATTAGAATGGATCGTACGAATGAATTAGAATGGATACATTCGTGCGAATGAATTAGAATGAATTAGAATGGATCGTACGAATGAATTAGAATGGATACATTTGTGCGAATGAATTAGAATGGATCGTACGAATGAATTAGAATGGATCATATGAATGAATTAGAATGGATCGTACGAATGAATTAGAATGGATCGTGCGAATGAATTAGAATGGATCGTACGAATGAATTAGAATGGATCGTGTGAAAGAATTAGAATGGATCATACGAATGAATTAGAATGGATCGTGCGAATGAATTAGAATGGATCGTACGAATGAATTAGAATGGATACATTCGTGCGAATGAATTAGAATAGATCGTGCGAATGAATTAGAATGGATTGTATGAATGAATTAGAATGAATCGTGCGAATGAATTCGAATGGATCATACGAATGAATTAGAATGGATCGTACCAATGAGTAAGAATGGATCGTACGAATGAATTAGAATGGATCGTATGAATGAATTAGAATAGATCGTACGAATGAATTAGAATGGATCGTGCGAATGAATTAGAATGGATCGTACGAATGAATTAGAATGGATCGTACGAATGAACTAGAATGGACACATTCGTGCGAATGAATTAGAATGGATCGTACGAATGAATTAGAATGGATACATTCTTGCGAATGAATTAGAATGGATTGTGCAAATGAATAAGAACAGATCGTGCGAATGAATTAGAATGGATCGTACGAATGAATTAGAATGGATCGTACGAATGAATTAGAATGGATCGTACGAATGAATTAGAATGGATACATTCGTGCGAATGAATTAGAATGGATCGGACGAATGAATTATAATGGATCATACGAATGAATTAGAATGGATCAAATGAATGAATTAGAATGGTTACATTCATGCGAATGAATTAGAATGGATCGTACGAATGGATTAGAATGGATACATTCGAGCGAATGAATTAGAATGGATCGTACGAATGAATTAGAATGGATCGTACGAATGGATTAGAATGGATCCTACGAATGGATTAGAATGTATACCTTTGTGATCGGACGAATGAATTAGAATGGATCGTACGAATGAATTAGAATGGATCGTACAAATAAATTAGAATGGATTGTATGAATGAATTAGAATGGATCGTACGAAGAAATTAGAATGGATCGTACGAATGAATTAGAATGGATCGTATGAATGAACTAGAATGAATCGTACGAATGAATTAGAATGGATCGTACGAATAAATTAGAATGGATACATTCGTCCGAATGAATTAGAATGGATCATACGAATGAGTAAGAATGGATCATACGAATGAAATAGAATAGATTGTACGAATGAATTAGAATGGATCCTACGAATGAATTAGAATGGATCATGCGAATGAATTAGAATGGATACATTCGTCCGAATGAATTAGAATGGATCATACGAATGAGTAAGAATGGATCGTGCGAATGAATTAGAATGGATCGTACGAATGAATTAGAATGGATATATTCGTGCAAATGAATTAGAATGGATCGTATGAATGTATTAGAATGGATCGTGCGAATGAATTAGAATGAGTCGTACGAATGAATTAGAATGGATCGTACGAATGAACTAGAATGGATACATTCGTGCGAATGAATTAGAATAGATCGTACGAATGAATTAGAATGGATCGTACGAATGAATTAGAATGGATACATTCATGCGAATGAATTAGAATGGATCGGACGAATGAATTAGAATGGATCGTACGAATGAATTAGAATGGATCGTACGAATGAATTAGAATGGATCGTATGAACGAATTAGAATGGATACATTCATGCGAATGAATTAGAATTGATCGTACGAATGAATTAGAATGGATCGTGCGAATGAATTAGAATGGATCGTACGAATGAATTAGAATGGATCGTACGAATGAACTAGAATGGATACATTCGTGCGAATAAATTAGAATGGATCGTACGAATGAATTAGAATGGATCATATGAATGATCCATTCTAATTCATTCGTATGATCCATTCTAATTCATTCGGACGAATGTATCCATTTTAATTTATTCCTACGATCAATTCTAATTTATTCGTACGATCCATTCTAATTCATTCGTACGATCCATTCTAATTCATTCGTCCGATCCATTCTTATTCATTCGCACGAATGTATCCATTCTAATTCATTCGTACGGTCCATTTTAATTCATTCGCACAATCCATTCTATTTCATTCGTACGATCCATTCTTACTCATTCGTATGATCCATTATGGATACATTCGTGCGAATGGATTAAATGGATCATACGAATGAGTAAGAATGGATCGTACGAATGAAATAGAATGGATTGTGCGAATGAATTAGAATGGATCGTACGAATGAATTAGAATGGATCGTGTGAAAGAATTAGAATGGATTGTATGAATGAATTAGAATGGATCGTATGAATGAATTAGAATGGATCGTACGAATGAATTAGAATGGATCGTACGAATGAATTAGAATGGATACATTCGTGCGAATGAATTAGAATGGATCGGACGAATGAATTAGAATGGATCGTACGAATGAATTAGAATGGATCAAATGAATGAATTAGAATGGTTACAATCATGCGAATGATTTAGAATGGATCGTACGAATGGATTAGAATGGATCGTACGAATGGATTAGAATGGATACATTCGAGTGAATGAATTAGAATGGATCGTATGAATGAATTAGAATGGATTAGAATGGATCCTACGAATGGATTAGAATGGATACCTTTGTGCATATGAATTAGAATGGATCATATTAATGAATTAGAATTGATCGTACGAATGAATTAGAATGGATACATTCGTGCACGATCCATTCTAATTCATTCGCACGAATGTATCCATTCTAATTCATTCGTACGATCCATTCTAATTCATTAATATGATACATTCTAATTCATTCGTACGATCCATTCTAACTCAGGATCGTACGAATGAATTAGAATGGATACATTCGTGCGAATGAATTAGAATTGATCGTACGAATGAATATACTTGAACGAATAAATTAGAATGGATCATACGAATGAATTAGAATAGATCGTACGAATGAATTAGAATGGATAGTGCGAATGAATTAGAATCGATCGTACGAATGAATTAGAGTGGATCGTACGAATGAATTAGAATGGATCATACGAATGAGTAAGAATGGATCGTACGAATGAATTAGAATGGATCGTACGAATGAATTAGAATGGATCGTACGAATAAATTAGAATGGATACATTCGTCCGAATGAATTAGAATGGATTGTGGAGGAAAATCTTCGTGCCGACCCGAAGACTCTCGCAGCACCAGTCAATTGGAGTTGAAGTTGACGTCGAAGATCGTTGGTCGATCTATTGATTGTAGTTGAAGTTACCTCTTTCGATATGTAAACAGAGAGGCAATCAGAGAGAGTTTGACACAAGAGATGTGATCTCGGAGTTCAGCCGAAGCCTACGTCTCCGTGCGATAGGGAGCAACCCGAATTCACTAACACTTCAGTTGAAGTGACCTCGACAGGCCGAGTGTCACTGAAAACCCTCTGATCTCTTCGAAGGAGAAAAGAAGATCAAAGAGAAATGGTAGATCGGAGGTTGGAAGTCCCAGAGCTCTGGTTTTTTAGAACTGAGAGTTCGATCTCAGATTCGATCCTCTTACATTCGAAGGCTCTGCTATTTATAGGATTCCTGGGGAGGAATTCCGGGGCAAATGGCGGTTTTTGCTATCGTATCTGGGGATCCTCCAGGTATAGCTGGTGGGCTCCGCTGCCGTCTTTTGGGGGTCTCTACAGGCTCGTGGGCCTATCGGACAGGGCCGATGGGTCCCGCGGTGGCCCTCGTGGGCCCACCAGGCAGGGCCGGTGGGTCCCGTGGTAGTCTTCGTGGGCCCACCAGGCAGGGCCGATGGGTCCCGCGGTAGTTGGTATACTTCTGCCAAAATTTGCACCCACAGTTACCCCCTCCAAGTTAGCTAGAGTTCGTTCTGGCTGGCTTGGATTTGGTGCAAAAAATAGCAACCCCCTGTCGAAAAAAGGCACGAAGAAACTTGTCGAGTGTTAGCACAAAAAAGATTGGTCGGTCAATTTTGACCGATCGGTCAAATTTGACCGATCGGTTAAATTTGACCGAACGGTCAATTTCAACCGGTCGAGGATTGAGTGATCGGTCAAAAAACATGGTTTTTTGACCGATCCAGTAGAATTTTGACCGATCGGTTGATTTTGACCGATCGGTCAATTTTGACCGATCGGTCAAATTTGACCGATCAGTTAAATTTGACCGAACGGTCAATTTCAACCGGTCGAGGATTGAGTGATCGGTCAAAAAACATGGTTTTTTGACCCATCCAGTGGAATTTTGACCGATCGGTTGATTTTGACCGATCGGTCAATTTTGACCGATCGGTCAAATTTGACCGATCGGTTAAATTTGACCGAACGGTCAATTTCAACCGGTCGAGGATTGAGTGATCGGTCAAAAAACATGGTTTTTTGACCGATCCAGTGGAATTTTGACCGATCGGTTGATTTTGACCGATCGGTCAATTTTGACTGATCGGTCAAATTTGACCGATCGGTCAATTTCAACCGGTCAAGGACTGGGTGATCGGCAAAAAACCCTCAATTTTTCGCCAGATCTAGTAAAAAATCGACCGATCGGTTGATTTCGGCCGAATGGTCATATTTTGACCGTTCGGCTAAAATCAGCCGGTCAAGGTTTGGGTGATCGGCAAAAAACCTTAGTTTTTCGCCGGATCTAGTAGAAAATCGACCGATCGGTTGATTTCGGCCGAACGGTCATATTTGACCGTTCGGCTAAAATCAGCCGGTCAAGGTTTGGGTGATCGGCAAAAAACATTAGTTTTTCGCCGGATCTAGTAGAAAATCGACCGATCGGTTGATTTCGGCCGAACGGTCATATTTGACCGTTCGGCTAAAATCAGCCGGTCAAGGTTTGGGTGATCGACAAAAAACCTTAGTTTTTCGCCGGATCTAGTAGAAAATCGACCGATCGCTTGATTTCGGCCGAACGGTCATATTTGACCGTTCGGCTAAAATCAGCCGGTCAAGGTTTGGGTGATCGGCAAAAAACCTTAGTTTTTCGCCGGATCTAGTAGAAAATCGACCGATCGGTTGATTTCGGCCGAACGGTCATATTTGACCGTTCGGCTAAAATCAGCCGGTCAAGGTTTGGGTGATCGGCAAAAAACCTTAATTTTTTGCCGGATCTAGTAGAAAATCGACCGATCGGTTGATTTCGGCCGAACGGTCATATTTGACCGTTCGGCTAAAATCAGCCGGTTAAGGTTTGGGTGATCGGCAAAAAACCTTAATTTTTCGCCGGATCTAGTAGAAAATCGACCGATCGGTTGATTTCGGCCGAACGGTCATATTTGACCGTTCGGCTAAAATCAGCCGGTCAAGGTTTGGGTGATTGGCAAAAAACCTTAGTTTTTCGCCGGATCTAGTAGAAAATCGACCGATCGCTTGATTTCGGCCGAACGGTCATATTTGACCGTTCGGCTAAAATCAGCCGGTCAAGGTTTGAGTTGAACCTGTACTTTTGAAGTGGCATAGCTTGTTCTACTCTTTTGATCATTGGTAGTTTTGAATATCGACGGAGTTTGATCTTTCTTGTGTTGATTCTTTGGTTGGTTTGAACGAGGCTTTTGACCGGCGGTCCGGTTTACTCAAACCGGTGACTCGCCTGGACCGTTTGGTTCACGTGGACCGGTAGTCCGACGTTTCGTCTGGTCCGACGGTTCGCCTGATTTTGCGCCTGCTACGGATGGATGCCACGTGTACCTACAAAAACACGCGATTTGATATGGTAAAGACACGTGTCTTCTCGATTTGCGTACCTGTTTTACCCTGGGTATATGAGTTTCACTGGCTGTCATTTTTGCCTCACGCTTCCAAAAATTTTCGAAGTCCAGATTCTTTGCTTCCCATTTCTTGTTCATTTCCTTTCGATCAGTCAAATGGCATCTTCGGGCAGTTCGAAGAAGGGTGCTGTTCCATCCAAGAGAAAGGGGAAGGAAGTTGTTGAGGAAACGACTGTCTCGAAGGGCCGTGGCAAAGGCAGGGCCGAATTGATCGAACTTGGTCAACTTGGTAAGAGGCATCAGGGAGTTGGGTTTGCTTCAGCCCCATCAAGGCCAGAGCAGATCCCTAAGGCAAAGTTTGTCCTCAGCCCTCAACTACCTCTATCGGTGGAACCAGAATTTGGGTATAACATAGGGGGCAAACTCACAGATGCGAAGAGGAAGAAACTGCATAAGCTACTAGCATGTTTTACTGAGGGGAAGTCCCGGCCAGCGCTTCCAGGAATTCTGTCAGCTTTTGGTATTGACAGGCGGACAGTCTTCGTTTCGTGGGCGAGCAAGGAGCAAGTGATGGGAACTATCGTTACGATCGGCCAGCTTAACTGCGGACTGCGCCTTCCACTGCCTCCTTTTGCTGCGAGGTTATTGAATATTTCTAGTCTCTGTCCCGGGCAGGTGACTGGAAACTCCTGGAGGATCATCTACGCTTTTTGTCGCGTAGAGTCAGACTTCCAGGAGGAGCTGAGGAAATGCTACTCCAGCCTTCCCGAAGGTGAAGAAGCTCGGATTGAGTTCGGATATTTCTTTTACCATTACCGATGGGCCTGGAGGAAAGATAGCCCCTTCTATTATCTGACGGGTGTCTCTGCCCTGCGCCCAATCATCGATACCATCGGCTCCGACAAGCTATACACGGACTGGCCGCTGTCGGTGTCGGGTGCCTGGACTCCTATGTCAGTCCCGGAGGTTCCTCGGTACAAGGTACAGGAAGAGACGGACATGTTCTGTGCAGGAGGAGCTCTCGCGTGGCCTCCGAAGCAGGTGGGGTCTCTCGATAATCTCTTCCTGGAGTTGACCTGTGGGACCCGATCTTGGAAGCAGTTCTCGAACTGCCCGGTCCGACACGGCAAGGCCAACCTCCTCCATCGATCGAAGCTTTTATACGAAGACAATGAGGTCATCTACTCTTATTACGAGGAAGACCCTCAGTCTGGAAAAATTGTCAGAAGGCTTCGATTCGAGAAGAAGGTTTATGGAGTCAGGCGCAGCTTGCCCCCGAAGGAGAAGCTGGTAATTCCAAAGGGCCCGGCGAAGAAGAAGAGAAAAGTCCTCATCAAGCAGGAGGAGGATGAGGAGAAAAAGAATGATGAAGATGACGAAGAAGAGGTAGAGAGGGAGGAGGAGGGCGAAGATAAGGATGATGAGGGCACAGGCAACGATGGGGAAGACGAAGAAGACGGGGAAGATAAAGATGAGGATGATGAAGATGGGGGTGGTGAGGAATTTCTTCCTCCCACCCCCACTGATGGTGGTCAAGGATATGGGGGTGGTGAGGAAGAAATTCCTCCCACCCCCACTGGTGGTGCTGACGAGGAATCGCAGCCTATCCTCATAAATGAGGATAAGGCTCGCTAGATGGAGGAAGTTTTGGATGCAACGGGCGATGGCCCCAAGGTGATTCCCACCTACGACTTTGGGGAGTTGAAGAAGAACCCCCTCCGCTTCAAGATCAGGATATCGGGGAGTGGTGGGGTTGGAAGCAACCCCACACCCCTCGATCAGATACCTCCTGAGGTTCCCCGCCTGGAAGGGGCAACTACAAGTGGGGGTGTGGAGGTTGAACAACCCCCACCCCCCTCACTATCTCTGGCTGAAGAGGTGGCTGCCATGGTGGCAGGGCTCGACCATTCGAGCGGGCACGAGGACGAAGGGGGAGCTTCACCTCCTCGAGACGTTCCCTCTCCTGCTCATTTGGAGAGAGGAAGTCGGGTTGGTGAAGCTACTCCTCAACCCTTGCCAGAGTCAACCCCCACCAAGGAGAAATCGACCCCCCAGGGTAAGAGCTCCGGCAGTGGGAAGGGAAAGGCTCCCCAAGTCGAGGCTTCAGGTATCTGTACTAACCTGTTTTGATTGACTGTCTTGTCTTTGAAGCTTGAAAATATACTAACACTTAGAATTGCTGCATGGATTGTAGGTACACCTGCTGGCCCGGCTAAGAAGATAAGGAGTTTGGGTGATGTTGACATCAACCATCCTACTAACACGCTCCGGAAGCTTTGCAATCTTCCTGAAGCTACTTTTGAAGAAGCCTTTGATCGGCTTGAAGTAGTGGTATGTGCATATGCTTTGATCAATTGTTCGAATTGTAGCTTCAGAATAATTCTAACTCTTTGTCTATTTGCAGAACTCAGCCTGTTTGAGAATCGCAAGCAAGCTCTCCAGGAAGGCAAGAGAACGGGAAGCCGCCTCTAAGGTAACCCGTTTGACAGCTGAACTGAAAGCTGTGAGCGAGGAAAGAGATGGGCTGAGGGAGCTCCTGAGTTCGAAGAAACAATCTCTCAAGGCCAAGATCGAAGACCTTCGCAAGGGGAAGCTAGAGATCAAGGGGCTGCAGGATCGTTGTGAAGCGCAGAGTCACGAGCTTGAATCTTTGAAGAATCGACTCTCCAAGGTTGAGAACGTGTCCTGCGGTCGCACTATCGAGATCACGGAGCTGAAAGAACGACTTGCTGCTCAACATACTGCTTTTGCTGCCAGGGAGGAGACTTCCAAGAAGGCCTTGGAGCATGCATTGTCTGAATGCAAGAGTTACAAAGAAACAGCTGGGAAAGCGGCAGAGGCACTCAGGGCACATGTTAGCAGTGTCCGATCTTCTAAAGCTTCGGTTGCGAGCAAGCCTCGTGGCGAATCTGAAGGAGAGAAGTCGCGTGCTCCAAGCGTAGCCAAACCCTGATGTATTTCTTTCTTTTCTTGGTTGTTTACACTTGTAAACTCTTGCATTGTAGCAGCTCACTCCTGTACTTGATCAATTTTTGATAATAGAGATTTTTGATGTTTTGAAAATTGAATGCCTTGTGTTGAATGCCTTTGAATGTTGTGCTCTGAATGGTATTGGAATGTTGAATAGATACAAACACTTGAATGTAAGGGGTCGAGTCGTAACTCAATTACCCAAACTTATTGTAACTTGAAAATTGAAACTTGAATTCGTGTAACACTTGAATGTGAGGGGTTGAGTCGCAACTCAAGCACCCAAACTTGTTAGACGATATAGAAATTGATTGAATTTGAACATTGAAACTTGAAGGTCAGTTTAACATTTGCTAGTAAGGGGTTGAGTCGCAACTCTAACACCCAAACTTGTTAAAAGACTTGGTAACTTGAATATGGTCAGTTTTTAACATTTGCTAGTAAGGGGTTGAGTCACAACTCTAACACCCAAACTTGTTAAAAGACCTGGTAATTTGAATTTGAAGCTGCTTTAGAACTTGAATTGAAAAGCTGAACACTTGCACATTTGAACATCTGAAAGAGAATTTTATTCATCACAGAATTTACATCATGGGTAGAACATCTTGAGGTGTCTGGAATTCCAAGCTCGAGGCAATCTATCTCCTTCTGGTGTGACCAGTCTGTAAGAACCTTTGCCTCCTACTGATTCAACGATATATGGACCTTCCCAGTTGGGAGCAAGCTTCCCACTGCTGTGCTCTTTGGTGTTGTAGAAAACTGCTCTGAGAACTAGGCTGCCCACTGGGAACTGTCTCTTGTAGATTTTCTTGTCGTAGGCTCTTTTGATCTTCTGTTGGTACTTGGCCACACGAAGTGATGCTTGATCTCGTAATTCTTCGGAGAAGTCTAGATCATTGATCCGGAGTTCTTCATTGATTCCTCCTTCAACTGCTTTGGTCTTCAAAGTACTTGATATATTTTCTGTTGGGAGTACTGCTTCCGATCCATATGTTAGACGAAAGGGTGAGAACCCTGTTGATCTTCTCGGAGTTGTGCGATACCCCCAAAGAATATCAGGTAGGACTTGCTCCCACAATCCTTTCTTGTCGTTGAGTTTCTTCTTGAGTATACCAAGTATGGCTCTATTTGAGGCTTCAGCTTGGCCATTGCATTGAGGATATCTTGGAGTTGAATAGAATAGTTTGATACCGTTGTTGAGACAGAACTCTCGAAACTTGTCGGAGTCAAACTGAGCTCCATTGTCAGCAACAAGAATTTGAGGTGTACCAAACCTTGAGAAGATGTTGCGCCGAATGAATTTGATCACTTCGTCGTCAGTCTCTCGGAAGAGGGGCACAGCTTCAACCCATTTGGTGAAATAATCCGTGGCCAACAGTAGATACTTCTTCTTGCTTGGAGTTGGAGGGAAAGGACCCAAGAAATCTAACCCCCATTGATGGAATGGCCAGGGACTTGATAGTTGATGAAGCTCATCTGCAGGGAGATGAATAGCTCGAGCGTGTCTTTGGGATGGCTCACATCTTTGAACAACTTGTTGAGCATCCCTTGCCATTGTTGGCCAGTAGTACCCTTGCAGTTTCGTCTTGGCTTCAAGAGATCTTCCTCCCGAATGATTCCCACAAGTTCCAGAGTGGATATCAATTAGGATTGCCAGTGCTTGCTCGGGACCAAGGCACTTGAGCAACATCCCGTTGTGAGATTTGAAATATAAATCTTCACCTTGCAGAATGTAGCATGGGAGCTTCCTTTGAAGTCTTCGGGCTTCATTTGGATCTTCCGGCATTTTGCCATGCTTGAAGAAATCGAAAATTGATCGTCTCCAGTCTTCAAGCTGATCTCCACCCCCAGATTCTTTTGTAGTAGTAAGGATCTGTTGATCGGGGGTGGTCTTGGACACTTCTTGATAATCGATCTGTATTTGCCTTCCTCCGAGTGAGTCTCCAAGAACTGAGGCAGCATTGGCTAAGGCATCTGCTTCTCGGTTCTCTGCTCTGGGGATTTGAATGAATTAAGCGGCAATAAAACGTTGTTGAAGATGTCGTACTAAGGCCAAGTAGAGTTGCATTCTTTCTTCGCGAGCTATGTACTCTCCATTGATTTGCCTTATGATCAATTGGGAGTCACTATAGACGATAATTCGATCTACCCCCAGGGATTTCGCCATCTCGAGTCCAGAAATGAGTGCTTCGTATTCGGCTTCGTTGTTGGTGGCAGTGAATCCGAGGAGAGTGGCTTTCTGGAGATGATCAAGTTCGGGGGACACCAAGACTATCCCAGTTCCCGAACCGATCGAACTTGAAGCTCCATCAGTATAAAGTTTCCAGGGAGGAGTTGCAGCAGTAGCTTCGAGATTTGGATCAATTTTTGTTGCAAGGTTGATCGGAGTATTGTCCTCATCTTCCAAGCGCATATCGACATCTTCTTCCCAAGTAATGGGATCTTCAACTGGAAAATCAGCTAGAAAATCAGCAATAGCTTGACCTTTGATAGAAGTGCGAGATTCGAACTGAATTCCCAGGAAACTCATTTCGATCACCCATTTGGTCATTCGACCAGCTCGACCAACTTTGTCAATGATATCTTTGAGCGAATGTTCTGAAATGACAGTGATCTGGTGAGAGACGAAGTATGGTTGAAGGCGACGCGATGCAGTGAGTAAAGCTAGGATGACTTTCTCAGTTTTCGAATAGCGAGTTTCAGCCGGGAGAAGAGTGTGACTGATATAATAGACTGGATGCTCGAAGCCTTCTCTTCTACTGACTAAGACTGCACTGATTGCTTAATTGGTTACGGCGAGATAGAGCCATAAGTCTTCTTGTGGAAGTGGAGCCGTCAAGATAGGAGCTTGCACCAGATATTTCTTGATGCTTTGAAATGCTTCTTCACAAATTGGACTCCACCCTGAAGTATCCGCCTTTCGTAGTTTGTCGAAGAGAGGTTTACATTTGTCAGAAGACTTTGAGATGAACCGATTGAGGGCAGCAAGTCTTCCAGTGAGGCGCTGCACTTCCTTTCGATTGGTAGGTGATGGCATGTCGAGAATAGCTCGAATTTGATCAGGATTGGCTTCAATACCTCTTTTGGTCACAAGATGACCCAGGAATTTGCCAGATTGAACTCCGAAAGCGCACTTGGCTGGATTGAGCTTCATTCGATATTTTCGAAGAACTTGAAAGGTTTCTGCCAGACCAGAAAGATGCTTGCTCCGAATAGAACTCTTGGTGAGGAGATCATCGACATAGACTTCGACGTTGCGGCCGATCTGATCTTCGAACATTTTTGTGACTAACCGTTGATAGGTGGAACCAGCATTTTTGAGGCCGAATGGCATTACGTTGTAGCAGTAGAGACCTCGGCTAGTCACGAAGCAAGTTTTCTCTTGATCGTCTGCATGAAGTGGAATTTGATTGTATCCAGAATACCCATCCATGAAAGACAATAGCTCGTGGCCAGCGGTGGCATCGACGAGTCTATCGATTCTTGGCATGGGGAATGGGTCTTTGGGGCAAGCTTGTTGAGGTTGGTAAAATCGATGCAGACTCTTACTTTCCCATTCTTCTTTGGAACAGCAACTATGTTAGAGATCCAGGTAGGATACTCTACTTCCCGGATGAAGCCTGCTGCGAGTAGTTTGGTGATTTCTTCTTGAACAGCAATTTACAGCTCTGGCCGGATGGTGCGTGGCTTTTGCTTGACAGGTTTTACTTCTTCTTTGATTGCAAGTCGGTGACAAGCGTCATCCGGATTGATACCAGGCATGTCTTCGAAACACCAGGCGAAGACGTCGATATTGGACTGGAGGAAGGATACCATGTCTTGCGCTTCTGCATCGCTAAGACCGGTACCAATAAATGTTTGTCGAGGGAGATCTCCACTGCCAATGTTGATAGGGATGATTTCTTCAATTGAAGGTGATGTTTCCCATTCGATTGGTGGAGGTTCGGTCAGCGGAATCTCCTTTGATTGCTATTTGGAAGAGGGACCAGCTTCATCTCGTGGCCGCTTTGGAGGAGCAATGTTGATCTTTCGATCTGTTTTAGCCGCAGAAGCCTCACAAGACCTTCCAGCTTGTTGATCACCTCGAATGCAGACGATGCCTTCTCCTGTTGCAAACTTGAGAAGTTGGTGATAAGAAGAGGAGATGGCATTGATCTGGTGGAGGAATGGCCGTCCAAGAATGGCGTTGTAGCTAGACATTCCTTCGACGATTGCAAACCTCACCGAGACTCGAGTCTCTCGGTTGAGGTCGATGGTAAATCTGGACTCGCCCACCGTGATGCTTTGTTCGCCGTTGAAGCCGGTGATCACGGTCGGGACGACATCGAGACTTTGATACTTATGTCCTAGACGTTTGAAGCAGTCTGAGAACATAATGTCGATGGAGCTTCCGGTGTCAATGAGGATCCGGTTGACAGTGCTTCCGTCGATGAGGAGTTTCAAGACAAGGGGGTCTCGATGGGGAGTGTGAACTCCTTGAAGATCTGCGTCATTGAAGACGATAGAGGGCCAAGCCAAACCTTCGATGGGCTTCTCGATCCAAGTGTCTTCCTTGTTTGCTGCAGCACGAACATGGAAGATGCGTCGAACTTGTCGATCCACTTCTTTCTCGGCTATTGATTGATTGTGCAATGATCCGTGAATGCCAAAGATATTGGCTTTCACAGAGATTGGTTGCCGGTTGGAGGAGATTTTATGTACCCAACACACTTCTTTCCCCTTTGCAGAGGCTCGGCGTTGATCATGCCCGCCTTTGACGAATTCTTGAAGGTGGCCTTCTCGCAATAGGTCTTCAAGATGGAACTTCAGCCGAAAACATCGATCGGTGGAGTGGCCGTGACTTCGGTGGAAGTCACAATATACTGTTTTATCAGCTGTAAATTTCGAGTTCGGCTGAAGAGGGTTGGGCCTTCGAACGAACTCTTCATGTTGAATGCGGTCGAGTATCTGTTCGACCGGCATATTCCACTCGGTGAAAGTGGTCTTCGTTGGAGATCGACGCCCATCATTCTTTGATCGTTTGTTGGCTGGAGGGGCTGTTGCCTCAGCGTTGTGAGCCTTGGCGGCATACTTAGGAGCTTCTCTTTCCGCAGGCCTTCGTTTTCTTTCTCGCCCTTTACGAGCGACTTGATCGTCTTCGACCTCGATTTCTCTCTGGATTCGATCGAACATAGCACCCAGAGAAGGAGGGGGATTACGGATGAAGTCGTTGTAGATGTGTAGATCGAAGCGGAGAGCGTTCTGGAAAGCCAACATAATGGCTTCATCATCCAGATGTCTTCCAGAGAGGGCAGCATGCTCGTTGCGAAACCTCCTAGTGAAACTTCGGAGAGTCTCGTCAGCACCCATCCTTAGCCGATATAGAGAATCGAGCTTTTTCTCGGGCTTTAGATTGAGCTGATAATGCTGCACGAAGAGTTTAGCTAAAACATCGAACTGGGTAATGGACCCAGCTCGGAGATTGTGATACCAGTCGAGCGACGGCTCATCGAGACTTCCTGCGAAGGTGCGGTAGAGCATATTGTTTTCTTCTTCGTGCGGCGTTAAAGCTTGCTTGAATGCGAGAATGTGGAGAGTAGGATCTCCTCGAAGGCAGTTGAATTTGGGGAGGACAGGAGTTCTCCATCCTCTTGGAAATGTTGTCTCAAAGAGACTTCGATGTAGAGGTCCGGCAGAAGAATAGCCATTCCTGTGACCATGTCCTCGACCTAGAGGTGGGTCAAGAGTCAAGATCGCAAGGTCGTGCTCGGGCATCGAAGTATTTGCCGGTTGAAGTCGATGTCGGAGGTCCGATCCAAGCCCGCGCTGAAGTGGAATGGAAGGGGAAACTCGACTCTTTGAAGGAGCGCCTTTCATCTGATGTCTCCTTGGTATGTTGAGCTTCGAAGGTATTTTCTTGTCGCAGTTGCGGCCATAAGAAGATTGGGATGACTCATCTTCGAGGCGATCCCAAACACTCTGCTTCCAGGGGGCAGCAGAGGGGGTTGGATCACGTCGAATTCTCTCGAGGGCAGTAGTACCCATTGACCTCCGTTGTTCAGAGTGGATTGAATATCGTGGAAGATCGACCCTCTCGCTTGTAGGGGGAATAGGTAGAGCGATCCCAGCCTCGGAAGCTGCTTTCTTTAGAGCATCCCTCTCAGCAGTGAGGGTGGCGTTCTGCTTCGCCAATTGGAGCAATTGGAAGTCGACTGCAGAAATTTGGTAGGTCGACGGAGGGTCTTCAGTAGGAGTAGGTGTTGTTTGCCCAATCGACTGTCGCGCGGGGTGGGCGATAGGTCGATCGACAGACTTGCCACTCCCTGAACGAACCCCCATCTCAGGAACAGCAAGGGGTTGTCCGAAGTTGAGCCTTTGACTCATTGAACGAGTCTCAGGACGAGCTTGTTGTTGAGTGTTATTTCCTTCTGGTTGACCTTGATGTTTCGTCCTCGCCATTCAGAGAGCGAAAGGTGCAACGAGAGTGCCGTTCAGTTGTCTGATCAACCGAGAGGGCGAGGAAGTTTGACTATCAAGATCAGTTGTAGGTTCAACCGATCAAGTAGTAACGGAGAGTTGGACTTTTTGATCGAATCCCACAGACGGCGCCAAACTGTGGGGGAAAATCTTCGTGCCGACCCGAAGACTCTCGCAGCACCAGTCAATTGGAGTTGAAGTTGACGTCGAAGATCGTTGGTCGATCTGTTGATTGTAGTTGAAGTTACCTCTTTCGATATGTAAACAGAGAGGCAATCAGAGAGAGTTTGACACAAGAGATGTGATCTCGGAGTTCAGCCGAAGCCTACGTCTCCGTGCGATAGGGAGCAACCCGAATTCACTAACACTTCTGTTGAAGTGACCTCGACAGGCCGAGTGTCACTGAAAACCCTCTGATCTTTTCGAAGGAGAAAAGAAGATCAAAGAGAGATGGTAGATCGGAGGTTGGAAGTCCCAGAGCTCTGGTTTTTTAGAACTGAGAGTTCGATCTCAGATTCGATCCTCTTACATTCGAAGGCTCTGCTATTTATAGGATTCCTGGGGAGGAATTCCGGGGCAAATGGCGGTTTTTGCTATCGTATCTGGGGATCCTCCAGGTATAGCTGGTGGGCTCCGCTGCCGTCTTTTGGGGGTCTCTACAGGCTCGTGGGCCTATCGGACAGGGCCGATGGGTCCCGCGGTGGCCCTCGTGGGCCCACCAGGCAGGGCCGGTGGGTCCCATGGTAGTCTTCGTGGGCCCACCAGGCAGGGCCGATGGGTCCCGCGGTAGTTGGTATACTTCTGCCAAAATTTGCACCCACATGGATCATACGAATGAGTAAGAATGGATCGTACGAATAAAATAGAATAGATTGTACGAATGAATTAGAATGGATCCTACGAATGAATTAGAATGGATCGTGTGAAAGAATTAGAATGGATTGTATGAATGAATTAGAATGGATCATATGAATGAGTTAGAATGGATCGTGCGAATGAATTCGAATGGATCATACGAATTCATTCTAATTCATTCATACAATCCATTTTAATTCTTTCACACGATCCATTCTAATTCATTCGTACGTTCCATTCTAATTCATTAGCACGATCCATGCTAATTCATTCGTTCGATCAATTCTAATTCATTAGCACGATCCATTCTAATTCATTCGTACGATCCATTCTAATTCATTCGCACGATCTATTCTAATTCATTCATAGGATCCATTCTAATTCATTCATACGATCTATTCTAATTCATTCATACAATCCATTCTAATTCTTTCACACGATCCATTCTAATTCATTCGTACGATCCATTCTAATTCATTCGCATAATCCATTCTATTTCATTCGTACGATCCATTCTTAGTTATTCGTATGATCCATTCTAATTCATTCGCACGAATGTATCCATAATGGATCGTACGAATGAATTAGAATGGATACATTCGTGCGAATGAATTAGACGTACGAATGAATTAGAATGGATACATTCGTGCGAATAAATTAGAATGGATCATACGAATGAGTAAGAATGGATTGTCATTCTAATTCATTCGTATGATCCATTCTAATTCATTTGTATCCATTCTATTTCATTCGCATGATCCATTCTAATTCATTCGCGCAATCTATTCTAAATCATTTGTACGATCCATTCTAATTCATTCGTACGATCCATTCTAATTCATTCATACAATCCATTCTAATTTATTCGCACGAATATATCCATTCTAATTCATTCGTACGATCCATTCTAATTCATTCGCACAATCTATTCTAATTCATTCATACGATCCATTATAATTCATTCGCACGAATGTATCCATTCTAATTCATTCATACGATCCATTCTACTTCATTCGTACTATCTGTGGGGGAAAATCTTCGTGCCGACCCGAAGACTCTCGCAGCACCAGTCAATTGACGATTCGAGTTGAAGATCGTTGATCGATCTGTCAATTGGAGTTGAAGTTACCTCTTTCGATATGTAAACAGAGAGGCAATCAGAGAGAGAGTTTGACACAAGAGATGTGATCTCGGAGTTCAGCCGAAGCCTACGTCTCCGTGCTATAGGGAGCAACCCGAATTCACTAACACTTATGTTGAAGTGATCTCGACAGGCCGAGTATCACTGAAAACTCTAATCTCTTCGAGAGAAAAAGAAGATCAAAGAGAGGTGGAAGATGGGAAGTTGGAAATCCCAGAGCTCTGGTTTTTTAGAACTGAGAGTTCGATCTCAGATTCGATCCTTTTACATTCGAAGGCTCTGCTATTTATAGGATTCCCGGGGAGGAATTCCGGGGCAAATGGCGGTTTTTGCTGTCGTATCTGGGGATCTTCCAGGTAAAGCTGGTGGGCTCCGCTACCGTCTTCTGGGGGTTTCTACAGGCTCGTGGGCCTATCGGACAGGCCCGATGGGTCCCGCAGTGGCCTTCGTGGGCCCACCAGGCAGGGCCGGTGGGTCCCGTGGTAGTCTTCGTGGGCCCACCAGGCAGGGCCGGTGGGTCCCGTGGTAGTCTTCGTGGGCCCACCAGGCAGGGCCGATGGGTCCCGCGGTAGTCGGTATACTTCTGCCAAAATTTGCACCCACAGTTACCCCCTCCAAGTTAGCTAGAGTTTGTTCTGGCTGGCTTGGATTTGGTGCAAAAAATAGCAATCCCCTGTCGCAAAAGGCATGAAGAAGCTTGTCGAGTGTTAGCATAAAAAAAAGGACTAACCGGTCAATTTTGATTGATCGGTCAATTTTGACCGATTGGTCAATTTTGATCGATCGGTCAAATTTTGACCGATCGGTCAAAATCCAACCGGTCAAGAATCGGGTGATCGGTCAAAGAACAGGGTTTTTTGACCGATCCAGTAGGAAATTTGACCGATCGGTTGAAATTTGACCGATCGGTTAATTTTGGACCGATCGGTCATATTTGACCGATCGGTCAAATTTTGACAGATCGGTCAAATTTTGACCGATCGGTCAAAATTCAACCGGTCAAGAATAGAGTGATCGGTCAAAAATCATGGTTTTTTGACCGATCCAGTAGGAATTTTGACCGATCGAATGATTTTTGCCGATCGGACAAGTTTGTCCGATCGGTAAAAATTATCCGATCAAGGTACGAGTGATCGGCAAAAAACCTTGGTTTTTTGCCAGATCCAGTATAATTTTGACCGATCGAATAATTTTAGCCGATCGGTCAAGTTTGACCGATCGGTTAAAAATATCTGGTCAAGGTTCGAGTGATCGGCAAAAAACCTTAGTTTTTTGCCAGATCCAGTAGAAATTTGACCGATCGAATGATTTTAGCCGATCGGTCAAGTTTGACCGATCGGTTAAAACATATCCGGTCAAGTTTTGAGTGATCGGCAAAAAACCTTGGTTTTTTGCCAGATCCAGTAGAAATTTGACCGATCGAATGATTTTAGCCGATCGGTCAAGTTTGACCGATCGGTTAAAAAATATCCGGTCAAGTTTCGAGTGATCGGCAAAAAACCTTGGTTTTTTGCCAGATCCAGTAGAAATTTGACCGATCGAATGATATTAGCCGATCGGTCAAGTTTGACCGATCGGTTAAAAAATATCCGGTCAAGGTTCGAGTGATCGGCAAAAAACCTTGGTTTTTTGCCAGATCCAGTAGAAATTTGACCGATCGAATGATTTTAGCCGATCGGTCAATTTTGACTGATCGGTTAAAAAATATCCGGTCAAGGTTCGAGTGATCGGCAAAAACCCTTGGTTTTTTGCCAGATCCAATAGGAATTTGACCGATCGAATGATTTTAGCCGATCGATCAATTTTGACCGATCGGTTAAAAAATATCCGGTCAAGTTTCGAGTGATCGGCAAAAAACCTTGGTTTTTTGCCAGATCCAGTAGAAATTTGACCGATCGAATGATTTTAGCCGATCGGTCAAGTTTGACCGATCGGTTAAAAAATATCCGGTCAAGGTTCGAGTGATCGGCAAAAAACCTTGGTTTTTTGCCAGATCCAGTAAAAATTTGACCGATCGAATGATTTTAGCCGATCGGTCAATTTTGACCGATCGGTTAAAAAATATCCGATCAAGGTTCGAGTGATCGGCAAAAACCCTTGGTTTTTTGCCAGATCCAGTAGAAATTTGACCGATCGAATGATTTTAGCCGATCGGTCAATTTTGACCGATCGGTTAAAAAATATCCGGTCAAGGTTCGAGTGATCGGCAAAAAACCTTGGTTTTTTGCCAGATCCAGTAGAAATTTGACCGATCGAATGATTTTAGCCGATCGGTCAAGTTTGACCGATCGGTTAAAAAATATCCGGTCAAGGTTCGAGTGATCGGCAAAAACCTTTGGTTTTTTTCCAGATCCAGTAGAAATTTGACCGATCGAATGATTTTAGCCGATCGGTCAAGTTTGACCGATCGGTTAAAAAATATCCGGTCAAGGTTCGAGTGATCGGCAAAAAACCTTGGTTTTTTGCCAGATCCAGTAGAAGTTTGACAGATTAGTTGAAAGTTTTGAACCTGCCCTTAGAGAGGGTTTCGTAACTGTTCCGTTCTTCGATCTTCTGGCAGAGTTTTGAACATTGATGGAGTTTGATCTTTCCTATGTTGAGTCTTTGGTTGGTTTGAATGAGGCTTTTGACCGGCGGTCCGGTTTACTCAGACCGGTGACTCGCTTGGACCGTTTGGTTCACGTGGACCGGTGGTCCGACGTTTCGTCTGGTCCGACGGTTCGCCTGATTTTGCGCCTGCTACGGATGGATGCCACGTGTTCCTACAAAAACACGCGATTTGATATGGTGAAGACACGTGTCTTCTCGATTTGCGTACCTGTTTTACCCTGGGTATATGAGTTTCACTGGCTGTCATTTTTGCCTCACGCTTCAAAAATTTTCCGAAGTCCAGACTTTTTGCTCCCGATTTCTGCTTTTGCTCGATCGATCAGATGGCGTCTTCTGGAAGCTCGAAGAAGTCAGGCGGGGTCCCTTCGAAGAGGAAAGGAAAAGAGATTGTTGAGGTTCCATCCTCTCCGAAGGGCGGCCGCGGCAAGGGCAAGGCTGTGCTTGCCGAACTGGGGCAGCTGGGAAAAAGACACCAGGGAGTAGGGTTTGCTTCAGCGCCATCGAGGCCAGAGTATATCCCTAAGGTACAGTTCGTTCCGGGCCCGCTCATGTCTCTGTCAGAGGAAACTGAGTATATATACAATACTGGTGGCGAGTTCACAGACTCAAAGAGGAAGAAGTGGCAGACATTGCTCTCTTTCTTCACCGAAGGAAGGGTGCAACCTTCGCTCCCCAGCATTCAGACTGCATTCGGCATTGACAAGAAGACCGTCTTCACCAGCTTTGCTAGCAATGAGAAGGTCATGGGAACCATCGTAACCATCGGCCAACTCAGCTGCGGTCTGCGTCTACCGTTGCCACCCTTTGCGGCAAGATTACTGAACACTTCTGGCCTTTGCCCGGGGCAGGTCACTGGAAACGCCTGGCGAATTATCTACGCATTCTACCGCGTGGAGTCGGATTTTCAAGAGGACTTGAAGGCGTGCTACTCCAGCATCCCGGAAGGTGAAGATGCTCGGATCGAGCTTGGATACTTCTTCTTCCACTATCGATGGGCTTACAGAAAGGACAGCCCATTCTACAATTTGACCGGTGTGTCTCCACTGCGCCCGCTAACTGATACAGTCCCTTCGGACAAGTTGTATACAGATTGGCCTCTCTCTGTTACCGGCGCATGGACACCCATCTCAGTGCCCGATACCCCCTGAGGTGAAGTGCACGACGCAGTGAAGATGTACAGCGAGGAAGGCATCTTTGCCTGGACCTCCGAGAGGGCTGGAGCAATCGATAACTTATTTCTGGAGTTGACCTGTGGAACCAGGTCGTGGAAGCAGTTCTCCAACTGCCCCGTGAGATATGGCAAGGCCAATCTCCTCCACCGATCAAAGGATAGATATGAGGACAATGAAGTCCTATACTCTGACTATGAGGAGGACCCCCATTCGGGTAAGATTATTCGAAAGGTTCGGGCCGAGAAGAAAATCTATACTGCAAGGCGCCGATTGCCTACCGTGGATAAGAAGCTGGTGATCCAAAGAGGCCCAGTGAAGAAGAGAAGAAAGACCCTCATCAAGCAAAAGGAAGATGAAGGCCAAGGGAAGAAAATTGAAGATGAAGAAAAGGAGAAAAAAGGGAGCGTCGAGGAAGATGAAGAGACTGAAAATGTCAGCCACGACAACAGTGGTAATGACGAGGACGAGGAAGGGAGCGGCGAGGATGATCTGTCTTCCACCCCTTCTGGTGGAGATGGTGAGAATGGGGGTGGTGAGGAAGAAATTCCTCCCACCCCCACTGGTGGTGCAACAGGGGAAGACTCGATTCCTATTCCCATTGACGAGGTTAAAGCCCGTCAAATGGAGGAAATTCTCGATATAGAAGGTGATGGCCCAAAGGCGGTTCCCACCTATAAGTTTGATGAATTGAAGAAGCCGCTGCGCTTCAAAATTAAGTTGTCGAGAAGTGGTAGGGTTGGAAGCAACCCCACACCCCTCGATCAAATTCCACCTGAAGTACCCCGCCTCGAAGGAGCAACCACGAGCGGGGGTATCGAAGTTGAACAACCCCCACCCCCCTCTCGGTCTCTGGCTGAGGAGGTGGCTGCTATGGTGGCGGGACTCGTCCAGCCAGGCGGGCCCCAGGAGAAAAGAGTCTCACCTCCCCGGGATGCTCCCTCCCCTATCCATTTGGAGAGGGAAAGTCACGTGGGGGATGGAGCTACTCAACCTCAGCCAACGCCGGCTCCTACTCAGGAGAAAACGACCCCTCAGGGTGGTTCCGATCGCCGAAAGGGTAAGGAGCCAAGGGTTGAAGCCTCAGGTAATTGTACTAACTTGCCTTGATTTTCTTGCCTCTGAAGATTGGAAATAATCTAACACTTTGAACTTTCGTGTTGATTGCAGGTGTGCCTGTTGGCTCGACCCCGAAGATGAAGAGTTTGGGTGATGTTGACATCAACCACCCCACATCCGTGATCCGGAAACTCTGCAATCTTCCAGGGGCTACTCTGGATGAAGCTTTCGACAGGCTCGAACTGGTGGTAAGTGCATCTTGCTCGACCGATCATCTGAATTGCATCTTCAGAATAATTTTAACTCTTTTGTTCTTTTTATAGAATTCAGCAGTTTTGAATGTCGCGACCAAGCTCTCCATGAAGGTGGGAGCCAAAGAAGCTTCAGCTGAAGTCTCCCGCTTATCTGCCGCACTGGAGGTCGTAAGCGAGGAGAGGGATAAGCTGAGGTAGGCTCTATCCTCAAAGAAGGAGGCATTGAAGGCCAAGACCGAGGCCCTTCGCAAGGAAAAGTTAGAGAGCAAGGGCTGGCAGAATGGATATGAGGCCCGGGGTCACGAGCTTGAAGATTTGAAGAAGCGATTCTTCAGGATCGAGAACTTGGGCTTCGATCGTGCTGCTAGAATAAAGGAGCTGGAGGCTCAACTTGCTGCTTCAGCAGAGACTCATAAGAAGGAGCTGGAGCATATGCGGAGTGAGTGCCAGAGCTACAGGGAAACAGCTGAAAAGGCGGCAGAAGCACTCAGGGCCCATGTTGCCAGTGTCCGATCCTCCAAGGCATCAGCGGTGAGCAAAGCTCGTGCTGGATCTGAGGGGGAGAAGTCGCGTGCGCAGAGTGTGGCCAAGCCTTGAGACTTTTTCTTCCTTTCAGTTGTTGTGCTTGTAAACTCTTGATATGTAATAGCTCGCTCCTGTACTTGTCACATTTTTGATAATAATAGAAATCTCTTTGGTGTTTAAAAATTGGATGTCTCTTGAGTTGAATGTCTTTGAATCTTATGTTCTGGATAGCATTAGCATAGATACAATCTTTTGAATGTAAGGGATCGAGTCGCAACTTGATTACCCAAACTTGTTTACCTTGAAATTTGAATTTGAATCTAATGCAACACTTGTATGTAAGGGGTTGAGTCGCAACTCAAGCACCCAAACTTATTGCAACTTGAAAATTTGAAATTTGAATTCGTGTAACACTTGAATGTGAGGGGTTGAGTCGCAACTCAAGCACCCAAACTTGTTAGACGATATCGAAATTGATTGAATTTGAACATTGAAACTTGAAGGTCAGTTTAACATTTGCTAGTAAGGGGTTGAGTCGCAACTCTAACACCCAAACTTGTTAAAAGACTTGGTAACTTGAATATGGTCAGTTTTTAACATTTGCTAGTAAGGGGTTGAGTCACAACTCTAACACCCAAACTTGTTAAAAGACCTGGTAACTTGAATTTGAAGCTGCTTTAGAACTTGAATTGAAAAGCTGAACACTTGCACATTTGAACATCTGAAAGAGAATTTTATTCATCACAGAATTTACATCATGGGTAGAACATCTTGAGGTGTCTGGAATTCCAAGCTCGAGGCAATCTATCTCCTTCTGGTGTGACCAGTCTGTAAGAACCTTTGCCTCCTACTGATTCAACGATATATGGACCTTCCCAGTTGGGAGCAAGCTTCCCACTGCTGTGCTCTTTGGTGTTGTAGAAAACTGCTCTGAGAACTAGGCTGCCCACTGGAAACTGTCTCTTGTAGATTTTCTTGTCGTAGGCCCTTTTGATCTTCTGTTGGTACTTGGCCACACGAAGTGATGCTTGATCTCGTAATTCTTCGGAGAAGTCTAGATCATTGATCCGAAGTTCTTCATTGATTCCTTCTTCAACTGCTTTGGTCTTCAAAGTACTTGATATATTTTCTGTTGGGAGTACTGCTTCCGATCCATATATTAGACGAAAGGGTGAGAACCCTGTTGATCTTCTCGGAGTTGTGCGATACCCCCAAAGAACTTCAGGTAGGACTTGCTCCCATAATCCTTTCTTGTCGTTGAGTTTCTTCTTGAGTATACCAAGTATGGCTCTATTTGAGGCTTCAGCTTGGCCATTGCATTGAGGATATCTTGGAGTTGAATAGAATAGCTTGATGCCGTTGTTGAGACAGAACTCTCGAAACTTGTCGGAGTCAAACTGAGCTCCATTGTCAGCAACAAGAATTTGAGGTGTACCAAACCTTGAGAAGATGTTGCGCTGAATGAATTTGATCACTTCGTCGTCAGTCTCTCGGAAGAGGGGCACAGCTTCAACCCATTTGGTGAAATAATCCGTGGCCAGCAGTAGATACTTCTTCTTGCTTGGAGTTGGAGGGAAAGGACCCAAGAAATCTAACCCCCATTGATGGAATGGCCAGGGACTTGATAGTTGATGAAGCTCATCTGCAGGGAGATGAATAGCTCGAGCGTGTCTTTGGCATGACTCACATCTTTGAACAACTTGTTGAGCATCCCTTGCCATTGTTGGCCAGTAGTACCCTTGTAGTTTCGTCTTGGCTTCAAGAGATCTTCCTCTCGAATGATTCCCACAAGTTCCAGAGTGGATATCAATTAGGATTGCGAGTGCTTGCTCGGGACCAAGGCACTTGAGCAATATCCCGTTGTGAGATTTGAAATATAAATCTTCACCTTGCAGAATGTAGCATGGGACCTTCCTTTGAAGTCTTCGGGCTTGATTTGGATCTTCCGGCATTTTGCCATGCTTGAAGAATTCGAAAATTGATCGTCTCCAGTCTTCAAGCTGATCTCCACCCCCAGATTCTTTTGTAGTAGTAAGGATCTGTTGATCGGGGGTGGTCTTGGACACTTCTTGATAATCGATCTGTATTTGCCTTCCTCCGAGTGAGTCTCCAAGAACTGAGGCAGCATTGGCTAAGGCATCTGCTTCTCGGTTCTCTGCTCTGGGGATTTGAATGAATTCAGCGGCAATAAAACGTTGTTGAAGATGTCGTACTAAGGCCAAGTAGAGTTGCATTCTTTCTTCGCGAGCTGTGTACTCTCCATTGATTTGCCTTATGATCAATTGGGAGTCACTGTAGACGATAATTCGATCTACCCCTAGGGATTTCGCCATCTCGAGTCCAGAAATGAGTGCTTCGTATTCGACTTCGTTGTTGGTGGCAGTGAATCCGAGGAGAGTGGCTTTCTGGAGATGATCAAGTTCGGGGGACACCAAGACTATCCCAGTTCCCGAACCGATCGAACTTGAAGTTCCATCAGTATAAAGCTTCCATGGAGGAGTTGCAGCAGTAGCTTCGAGATTTGGATCAATTTTTGTTGCAAGGTTGATCGGAGTATTGTCCTCATCCTCCAAGCGCATATCGACATCTTCTTCCCAAGTGATGGGGTCTTCAACTGGAAAATCTGCTAGAAAATCAGCAATAGCTTGACCTTTGATAGAAGTGCGAGATTCGAACTGAATCCCCAGGGAACTCATTTCGATCACCCATTTGGTCATTCGACCAGCTCGACCAGCTTTGTCAATGATATCTTTGAGCGAATGTTCTGAAATGACAGTGATCTGGTGAGAGACGAAGTATGGTTGAAGGCGATGCGATGCAGTGAGTAAGGCTAGGATGACTTTCTCAGTTTTTGAATAGCGAGTTTCAGCCGGGAGAAGAGTATGACTGATATAATAGACTGGATGCTCGAAGCCTTCTCTTCTACTGACTAAGACTGCACTGATTGCTTGATTGGTTACGGCGAGATAGAGCCATAAGTCTTCCTGTGGATGTGGAGCCGTCAAGATAGGAGCTTGCACCAGATATTTCTTGATGCTTTGAAATGCTTCTTCACAAATTGGACTCCACCCTGAAGTATCCGCCTTTCGTAGTTTGTCGAAGAGAGGTTTACATTTGTCAGAAGACTTTGAGATGAACCGATTAAGGGCAGCAAGTCTTCCAGTGAGGCGCTGCACTTCCTTTCTATTGGTAGGTGATGGCATGTCGAGGATAGCTCGAATTTGATCAGGATTGGCTTCAATACCCCTCCTGGTCACAAGATGACCCAGGAATTTGCCAGATTGAACTCCGAAAGCGCACTTGGCTGGATTGAGCTTCATACGATATTTTCGAAGAACTTGAAAGGTTTCTGCCAGATCAGAAAGATGCTTGCTCCGAATGGAACTCTTGGTGAGGAGATCATCGACATAGACTTCGACGTTGCGGCCGATCTGATCTTCGAACATTTTTGTGACTAACCGTTGATAGGTGGAACCAGCATTTTTGAGGCCGAATGGCATTACGTTGTAGCAGTAGAGACCTCGGCTAGTCACGAAGCAAGTCTTCTCTTGATCGTTTGTATGAAGTGGAATTTGATTGTATCCAGAATACCCATCCATGAAAGACAATAGCTCGTGGCTAGCGGTGGCATCGACGAGTCTATCGATTCTTGGCATGGGGAATGGGTCTTTGGGGCAAGCCTTGTTGAGGTTGGTGAAGTCGATGCAGACTCTGACTTTCCCATTCTTCTTTGGAACAGCAACTATGTTAGAGATCCAGGTAGGATACTCTACTTCTCGGATGAAGCCTGCTGCGAGTAGTTTGGTGATTTCTTCTTGAACAGCAACTTGCAGCTCTGGCCGGATGGTGCGTGGCTTTTGCTTGACAGGTTTTACTTCTTCTTTGATTGCAAGTCGGTGACAAGCGTCATCCGGATTGATACCAGGCATGTCTTCGAAACACCAGGCGAAGACGTCGATATTGGACTGGAGGAAGGATACCATGTCTTGCGCTTCTGCGTCGCTAAGACCGGTACCAATAAATGTTTGTCGAGGGAGATCTCCACTGCCAATGTTGATAGGGATGATTTCTTCAATTGAAGGTGATATTTCCCATTCGATTGGTGGAGGTTCGGTCAGCGGAATCTCCTTTGATTGCTATTTGGAAGAGGGACCAGCTTCATCTCGTGGCCGCTTTGGAGGAGCAATGTTGATCTTTCGATCTGTTTTAGCCGCAGCAGCCTCACAAGACCTTCCAGCTTGTTGATCACCTCGAATGCAGACGATGCCTTCTCCTGTTGCAAACTTGAGAAGTTGGTGATAAGAAGAGGAGATGGCATTGATCTGGTGGAGGAATGGCCGCCCAAGAATGGCGTTGTAGCTAGACATTCCTTCGACGATTGCAAACCTCACCGAGACTCGAGTCTCTCGGCTGAGGTCGATGGTAAATCTGGACTCGCCCACCGTGATGCTTTGTTCGCCGTTGAAGCCGGTGATCACGGTCGGGACGACGTCGAGACTTTGATACTTATGTCCTAGACGTTTGAAGCAGTCTGAGAACATAATGTCGATGGAGCTTCCGGTGTCAATGAGGATCCGGTTGACAGTGCTTCCGTCGATGAGGAGTTTCAAGACAAGGGGGTCTCGATGGGGAGTGTGAACTCCTTGAAGATCTGCGTTATTGAAGACGATAGAGGGCCAAGCCAAACCTTCGATGGGCTTCTCGATCCAAGTGTCTTCCTTGTTTGCTGCAGCACGAACATGGAAGATGCGTCGAACTTGTCGATCTACTTCTTTCCCGGTTATTGATTGATTATGCAATGATCCGTGAATGCCAAAGATATTGGCTTTCACAGAGATTGGTTGCCGGTTGGAGGAGATTTGATGTACCCAACACACTTCTTTCCCCTTTGCAGAGGCTCGGCGTTGATCATGTCCGCCTTTGACGAATTCTTGAAGATGGCCTTCTCGCAATAGGTCTTCAAGATGGAACTTCAGCCGAAAACACCGATCGGTGGAGTGGCCGTGACTTCGGTGGAAGTCGCAATATACTGTTTTATCAGCTGTAAATTTCGAGTTCGGCTGAAGAGGGTTGGGCCTTCGAACGAACTCTTCATGTTGAATGCGGTCGAGTATCTGTTCGACCGGCATATTCCACTCGGTGAAAGTGGTCTTCGTTGGAGATCGACGCCCATCATTCTTTGATCGTTTGTTGGCTGGAGGGGCTGCTGCATCAGCGTTGTGAGCCTTGGCGGCATACTTAGGAGCTTCTCTTTCCGCAGGCCTTCGTTTTGTTTCTCGCCCTTTATGAGCGACTTGATCGTCTTCGACCTCGATCTCTCTCTGGATTCGATCGAACATAGCACCCAGAGAAGGAGGGGGATTACGGATGAAGTCGTTGTAGATGTGTAGATCGAAGCGGAGAGCGTTCTGGAAAGCCAATATAATGGCTTCATCATCCAGATGTCTTCCAGAGAGGGCAGCATGCTCGTTGCGAAACCTCCTAGTGAAACTTCAGAGAGTCTCGTCAGCACCCATCCTTAGCCGATATAGAGAGTCGAGCTTCTTCTCGGGCTTTAGATTGAGCTGATAATGCTGCACGAAGAGTTTAGCTAAAACATCGAACTGGGTAATAGACCCAGCTCGGAGATTGTGATACCAGTCGAGCGACGGCTCATCGAGACTTCCTGCGAAGGTGCGGCAGAGCACATTGTTTTCTTCTTCGTGCGGTTTTAAAGCTTGCTTGATGCGAGAATGTGGAGAGTAGGATCTCCTCGAACGCAGTTGAATTTGGGGAGGACAGGAGTTCTCCATCCTCTTGGAAATGTTGTCTCAAAGAGACTTCGATGTAGAGGTCCGGCAGAAGAATAGCCATCCCTGCGACCATGTCCTCGACCTAGAGGTGGGTCAAGAGGCAAGATCGCAAGGTCTTGCTCAGGCATCGAAGTATTTGCCGGCTGAAGTCGATGTCGGAGGTCCGATTCAAACCCACGCTGAAGTGGGATGGAAGGGGAAACTCGACTCTTTGAAGGAGCGCCTTTCATCTGATGCCTCCTTGGTATGTTGAGCTTCGAAGGTATTCTCTTGTCGCAGTTGCGGCCAGAAGAAGATTGGGATGACTCATCTTCGAGGCGATCCCAAACACTCTGCTTCCAGGGGGCAGCAGAGGGGGTTGGATCACATCGAATTCTCTCGAGGGCAGTAGTACCCATTGACCTCCGTTGTTCAGAGTGGATTGAATGTCGTGGAAGATCGACCCTCTCGCTTACAGGGGGAATAGGTAGAGCGATCCCAGCCTCGGAAGCTGCTTTCTTCAGAGCATCCCTCTCAGCAGTGAGGGTGGCGTTCTGCTTCGCCAATTGGAGCAATTGGAAGTCGACTGCAGAAATTTGGTAGGTCGACGGAGGGTCTTCAGCAGGAGTAGGTGTTGTTTGCCCAATCGACTGTCGCGCGGGGTGGGCGATAGGTCGATCGACAGACTTGCCACTCCCTGAACGAACCCCCATCTCAGGAACAGCAAGGGGCTGTCCGAAGTTGAGCCTTTGACTCATTGAACGAGTCTCAGGACGAGCTTGTTGTTGAGTGTTACTTCCTTCTGGTTGACCTTGATGTTTCGTCCTCGCCATTAAGAGAGCGAAAGGTGCAACGAGAGTGCCGTTCAGTTGTCTGATCAACCGAGAGGGTGAGGAAGTTTGACTATCAAGATCAGTTGTAGGTTCAACCGATCAAGTAGTAACGGAGAGTTGGACTTTTTGATCGGATCCCACAGACGGCGCCAAACTGTGGGGGAAAATCTTCATGCCGACCCGAAGACTCTCGCAGCACCAGTCAATTGAAGATTCGAGTTGAAGATCGTTGATCGATCTGTCAATTGGAGTTGAAGTTACCTCTTTCGATATGTAAACAGAGAGGTAATCAGAGAGAGAGTTTGACACAAGAGATGTGATCTCGGAGTTCAGCCGAAGCCTACGTCTCCGTGCTATAGGGAGCAACCCGAATTCACTAACACTTATGTTGAAGTGATCTCGACAGGCCGAGTATCACTGAAAACTCTAATCTCTTCGAGAGAAAAAGAAGATCAAAGAGAGGTGGAAGATGGGAAGTTGGAAATCCCAGAGCTCTGGTTTTTTAGAACTGAGAGTTCGATCTCAGATTCGATCCTTTTACATTCGAAGGCTCTGCTATTTATAGGATTCCCGGGGAGGAATTCCGGGGCAAATGGCGGTTTTTGCTGTCGTATCTGGGGATCCTCCAGGTAAAGCTGGTGGGCTCCGCTGCCGTATTCTGGGGGTTTCTACAGGCTCGTGGGCCTATCGGACAGGGCCGATGGGTCCCGCAGTGGCCCTCGTGGGCCCACCAGGCAGGGCCGGTGGGTCCCGTGGTAGTCTTCGTGGGCCCACACTATCCGTTCTAATTCACTCATATGATCCATTCTAATTCATTCATACGATCCATTCTAATTCATTCGCACAAATATATCCATTCTAATTCTTTCGTACGATGCATTCTAATTCATTCGTACGATCCATTCTAATTCATTCATTTGATCCATTCTAATTCATTCGTACGATCTATTCTAATTTATTCGTCCGATCCATTCTAATTCATTCGCACGAATGTATCCATTCTAATTCATTCGTACGATCCATTCTAATTCATTCGCACAATCCATTCTAATTCATTCGTACGATCCATTCTAATTCATTCATACAATCTATTCTAATTCATTCATACGATCCATTCTACTTCATTCGTACTATCCGTTCTAATTCACTCATACGATCCATTCTAATTCATTCATACGATCCATTCTAATTCATTCGCACGAATATATCCATTCTAATTCTTTCGTACGATGCATTCTAATTCATTCGTACAATCCATTCTAATTCATTCTTTGATCCATTCTAATTCATTCGTACGATCCATTCTAATTCATTCGTCCGATCCATTCTAATTCATTCGCACGAATGTATCCATTCTAATTCATTCGTACGATCCATTCTAATTCATTCGCACGATCCATTCTAATTCATTCGTACGATCCATTCTAATTCATTCATACGATCTATTCTAATTCATTCATACAATCCATTCTAATTCTTTCACACGATCCATTCTAATTCATTCGTATGATCCATTCTAATTCATTCGCACAATCCATTCTATTTCATTCGTACGATCCATTCTTACTCATTGGTACGATCCATTCTAATTCATTCGCACGAATGTATCCATTCTAATTCATTCGTATGAATCCATTCTAATTCATTCGTACAATCTATTTTATTTCATTCGTACGATCCATTCTAATCCATTCTAATTCATTCGTACGATCCATCCTTACTCATTCATATGATCCATTCTAATTCATTCGTACGATCCATTCTAATTCATTCGTATATTCCATTCGAATTCATTAGCACGATCCATGCTAATGAATTAGAATGGATCGTACGATCCAATCTAATTCATTCATACGATCCATTCTTACTCATTCGTATGATCCATTCTAATTCAATCGTACGATCCATTCTAATTCATTCATACGATCCATTATAATTCCTTCGTACGATCCATTCTAATTCATTCGTACGATCCATTCTAATTCATTCGTACGATCCATTCTAATTCATTCTAAAGATCCATTCTAATTCATTCGCGCAATCTATTCTAATTCATTCGTACGATCCATTCTAATTCATTCGTACGATCCATTCTAATTCATTCATACAATCCATTCTAATTTATTCGCACGAATGTATCCATTCTAATTCATTCGTACGATCCATTCTAATTCATTAATATGATCCATTCTAATTTATTCGTACGATCCATTCTAATTCATTCGTAGGATCCATTCTAATTCATTCGTACAATCTATTCTATTTCATTCGTATGATCCATTCTTACTCATTCGTATGATCCATTCTAATTCATTCGGACAAATGTATCCATTCTAATTTATTCGTACGATCCATTCTAATTCATTCGTACGATCCATTCTAATTCATTCGTACGATCCATTCTTACTCATTCGTATGATCCATTGTAATTTATTCATACCATCCATTCTAATTCTTTCACACAATCCATTCTAATTCATTCATACGATCCATTCTAATTCATTCGCACAATCCATTCTATTTCATTCGTACGATCCATTCTTACTCATTGGTAAGATCCATTCTAATTCATTCGCATGAATGTATCCATTCTAATTCATTCGTACGAATCCATTCTAATTCATTCGTACAATCTATTCTATTTCATTCGTACGATCTATTCTTACTCATTCGTATGATCCATTCTAATCCATTCGCACGAATGTATCCATTCTAAATCATTCATACGATCCATTCTAATTCATTCGTACGATCCATTCTAAATCATTCGTACAATCCATTATGTTTCATTCGTACGATCAATTCTAATTCATTAGCACGATCCATTCAAATCCATTCTAATTCATTCGTACGATCCATTCTAATCCATTCGTACGATCCATTCTAATTCATTCACATGAATGTAACCATTCTAATTCATTCATTTGATCCATTCTAATTCATTCGTACGATCCATTCTAATTTATTCGTCTGATCCATTCTAATTCATTCGCACGAATGTATCCATTCTAAACCATTCATACGATCCATTCTAATTTATTTGTACGATCCATTCTAATTTATTCGTAAGATCCATTCTAATTCAGTCGTACAATCCATTCTAATTCATTCGTACGATCCATTCTAATTCATTCGCACGAATGTATCCATTCTATTTCATTCGTACGATCCATTCTAATTCATTCGCATGATCCATTCTAATTCATTCGCACGATCCATTCTAATTCATTCGCACGAATGTATCCATTCTAATTCATTCATACATACGATCCATTCTAATTCATTCGCACGAATGTATCCATTCTAATTCATTTGTATAATCTTTTCTATTTCATTCGTACGATCCATTCTTACTCATTCGTATGATCCATTCTAATTCATTCGCACGAATGTATCCATTCTAATTCATTCGTACGATCCATTATAATTCATTCGCACTATCCATTCTAATTCATTTGTACGATCCATTCTAATTCATTCGTATGATCCATTCTAATTTATTCGTTCAAATATATCCATTCTAATTCATTCGTACGATCCATTCTAATTCATTCGCACGATCCATTCTAATTCATTCGCACGAATGTATCCATTCTAATTCATTTGCACGATCCATTCTAATTCATTCCTATGATCTATTCTAATTCATTCGTACAATCCATTGTAATTCATTCGCTCGAATATATCCATTCTAATTCATTCGTACGATCAATTCTAATTCGTTCATATGATCCATTCTAATTCGTTCGTACGATCCATTCTAATTCGTTCGTACGATCCATTCTAATTCATTTGTATGATCCATTCTAATTCATTCCTACGATCTATTCTAATTCATTCGCTCGAATATATCCATTCTAATTCATTCGTTCGATCCATTCTAATTCATTCGCACGATCCATTCTAATTCATTCGTATGATCCATTCTAATCCATTCGTACGATCCATTCTAATTCATTCGTACGATCCATTCTAATTCATTCGTACGATCCATTCTAATTCATTCGCACGAATGTATCCATTCTAGTTCATTCGTACGATCCATTCTAATTCATTCGTACGATCCATTCTAATTCATTCGCACGATCCATTCTAATTCATTCGTATGATCAATTCTAATTCATTCATACGATCCATTCTAATTCATTCGTACGATCCATTCTAATTTGTTCATACAATCCATTATAATTCATTCGTACGATCCATTCTAATTCACTCATACGATCCATTCTAATACATTCATACGATCCATTCTAATTCATTTGCACGAATATATCCATTCTAATTCATTCGTACGATCCATTCTAATTCCTTCGTACGATCCATTCTAATTCATTCGTACGATCCATTCTAATTCATTCGTACGATCCATTCTAATTCCTTCGTACGATCCATTCTAATTCATTCGTACGATCCATTCTAATTCATTCGTAAAATCTATTCTAATTCATTCGTACGAATGGATACATTCGTGTGAATGAATTAGAATGGATCGTACGAATGAGTAAGAATGGATTGTACGAATGAAATAGAATGGATTGCACGAATGAATTAGAATGGATCGTACAAATGAATTAGAATGGATCGTGTGAAAGAATTAGAATGGATTGTATGAATGAATTAGAATGGATCATACGAATGAGTAAGAATGGATCGTACGAATGAAATAGAATGGATTGTGTGAATGAATTAGAATGGATTGTAGAATGGATCAGAATAGATCGTGTGAAAAATTAGAATGGATCGATGAATGAATTAGAATGGATCATGCGAATAAATTCGAATGGATCGTACGAATTCATTCTAATTCATTCATACAATCCATTCTAATTCTTTCACACGATCTATTCTGATCCATTCTACGATCCATTCTAATTCATTCGCACAATCCATTCTATTTCATTCGTACGATCTATTCTTACTCATTCGTATGATCCATTCTAATTCATTCGCACGAATGTATCCATAATGGATCATACGAATGAGTAAGAATGGATCGTACGAATGAAATACGTACGAATGAATTAGAATGGATCGTACCAATGAACTAGAATGGATCGTACGAATGAAATAGAATAGATTGTACGAATGAATTAGAATGGATTCGTACGAATGAATTAGAATGGATACATTCGTGCGAATGAATTAGAATGGATACATTCGTGCGAAAGAATTAGAATAGATCGTATGAATGAATTAGAATGGATCCTATGAATGAATTAGAATGGATCGTGCGAATGAATTAGAATGGATCGTACGAATGAATTAGAATGGATCGTACGAATGAATTAGAATAGATCGTACGAATGAATTAGAATGGATTGTACGAAGGAACTAGAATGGATCGTACGAATGAATTAGAATGGATATATTCGTGCAAATGAATTAGAATGGATCGTGCGAATGAATTAGAATGGATCCTACGAATGAATTAGAATGGATCTTACGAATGAATTAGAATGGATCGTACGAATGAATTAGAATGGATACATTCGTGCGAATGAATTAGAATGGATCGTACGAATGAATTAGAATGGATCGTATGAATGAATTAGAATGGATCGTACGAATGAATTAGAATGGATCAAATGAATGAATTAGAATGGTTACATTCATGCGAATGAATTAGAATGGATCGTACGAATGGATTAGAATGGATCGTACGAATGGATTAGAATGGATACATTCGAGCGTACGATCCATTCTAATTCATTCGTCCGATCCATTCTAATTCATTCGCACGAATGTATCCATTCTAATTCATTCGTACGATCCATTCTAATTCATTCGGACGATCCATTCTAATTCATTCGTAAGATCCATTCTAATTCATTCGTACGATCCATTCTAATTTATTCGTACGATCCATTCTAATTCATTCGCACGAATGTATCCATTCTAGTTCATTCGTACGATCCATTCTAATTCATTCGTACGATCCATTCTAATTCATTCGCACGATTCATTCTAATTCATTCGTACGATCCATTCTAATTCATTCATACGATCCATTCTAATTCATTCATACGATCCATTCTAATTCATTCGCACAAATGTATCCATTCTAATTCATTCGTACGATTCATTCTAATTCTTTCGCACGATCCATTCTAATTCATTCGTACGATCCATTCTAATTCTTTCACACGATCCATTCTAATTCATTCGTACGATCCATTCTAATTCATTCGCACGATCCATTCTAATTTATTCGTACGATCCATTCTAATTCATTCATACGATCCATTCTAATTCATTCGTACGATCCATTCTAATTCATTCGCACAAATGTATCCATTCTAATTCATTCGTACGATCCATTCTAATTCATTCGCAGGATCCATTCTAATTCATTCGTACGATCCATTCTAATTCATTCGTATGATCCATTCTAATTCATTCGTATGATCCATTCTAATTAATTCGTACGATCCATTCTAATTCATTCACACGAATGTATCCATTTTATTTCAATCGTACAATCCATTCTATTTCATTCGTACGATCCATTCTTACTCATTCGTATGATCCATTCTAATACATTCGTACGATTCATGCTAATTCATTCGCACGATCCATTCTAATTCATTCGTACGATCCATTCTTATTCATTCATACGATCCATTCTAATTCATTCGCACAATCCATTCTAATCCATTCTAATTCATTTGTAAGATCCATTCTAATTCATTCGTACGATCCATTATAATTCATTCATACAATCCATTCTAATTCTTTCACACGATCCATTCTAATTCATTCGTACGATCCATTCTAAATCATTCGTGCAATCCATTCTATTTTATTCGTACGGTCAATTCTAATTCATTAGAATGGATCGTACGAATGAATTAGAATGGATCATATTAATGAATTAGAATGGATCGTGCGAATGAATTAGAATGGATCGTACGAACGAATTAGAATGGATCGTACGAAGGAATTAGAATGGATCGTACGAATGAATTAGAATGGATATGTTCCTGCAAATGAATTAGAATGGATCGTATGAATGAATTAGAATGGATCGTACGAATGAATTAGAATGGATATATTCGTGCAAATGAATTAGAATGGATCGTATGAATGTATTAGAATGGATCCTATGAGTGAATTAGAATGGATCGTACGAATGAATTAGAATGGATCGTACGTATGAATTAGAATGGATCGTGTGAAAGAATTAGAATGGATTGTATGAATGAATTAGAATAGATCGTATGAATGAATTAGAATGGATCGTACGAATGAATTAGAATGGATCGTACGAATGAATTTGAATGGATACATTTGTGCGAATGAATCTAAATGGATTGTATGAATGAATTACAATGGATCGTACGAATGAATTAGAATGGATCGTACGAATGAATTAGAATAGTTCATACGAATGAATTAGAATGAATCATATGAATGAATTAGAATGGTTACATTCGTGCGAATGAATTAGAATAGATCGTACGAATGAATTAGAATGGATCGTACGAATAAATTAGAATGGATCATGGGAATGAATTAGAATGGATCGTACGAATGAATTAGAATGGATCCACCGAATGAGTTAGAATGGATCATATGAATGATATAGAATTGATTGTACGAATTAATTAGAATGGATTGTGCGAATGAATTAGAGTGGATCGTATGAATGAATAAGAATGGATCATACGAATGAATTAGAATGGATCGTGCGAATGAATTAGCATGAATCGTACGAATGTATTAGAATGGATCATACGAATGAATTAGAATGAATCGTACGATCCATTCTAATTCAATCGTCCAATCCATTCTAATTCATTCGCATGAATGTATCCATTCTAATTCATTCATACAATCCATTCTATTTCATTCGTATGATCCATTCTAATTCATTCGTATAATCCATTCTAATTCATTTGTACGATCCATTCTAATTCATTCGTACGATCCATTCTAATTCATTCGCACGTTCCATTCTAATTCATTCATACGATCCATTCTAATTCATTCATACGATCCATTCTAATTCATTCCTACATTCCATTCTAATTCATTCGCCCGATCCATTCTAATTCATTCATACGATCCATTCTATTCGAATGGATCATGCGATCCATTCGAATTCATTTGCACGATCCATTCTAATTCATTTATACGATCCATTCTAATTCATTCATACAATGCATTCTAATTCTTTCGCAAGATCCATTCTAATTCATTCATTCGATCCATTCTAATTCATTCGTACGATCCATTCTAATTCACTCATACGATCCATTCTAATTCATTCATACGATCCATTCTAATTCATTTGCACGAATATATCCATTCTAATTCATTCGTACGATCCATTCTAATTCCTTCGTACGATCCATTCTAATTCCTTCGTACGATCCATTTTATTTCATTCGTATGATCCATTCTAATTCCTTCGTACGATCCATTCTAATTCCTTCGTATCCATTCTAATTCATTCATACAATCCATTCTAATTTATTCGCACGAATGTATCCATTCTAATTCATTTGCACGATCCATTCTAATTCATTCCTATGATCTATTCTAATTCATTCGTACGATCCATTCTAATCCATTCTAATCCATTCTTTCATACGATCCATTCTAATTCATATGCACAAAGGTATCCATTCTAATCCATTCGTAGGATCCATTCTAATCCATTCGTACGATACATTCTAATTCATTCGTACGATCCATTCTAATTTATTCGCACGAATGTATCCATTCTAATTCATTCGTACGATCCATTCTAATTCATTCGCACAATCTATTATAATTCATTCATACGATCCATTCTAATTCATTCGCACGAATGTATCCATTCTAATTCATTCATACGATCCATTCTACTTCATTCGTACTATCCGTTCTAATTCACTCATACGATCCATTCTAATTCATTCATACAATCCATTCTAATTCATTTGCACAAAGGTATCCATTCTAATTCATTCGTACGATCCATTCGAATTCATTCGCACGATCCATTCTAATTCATTCGTACGATCCATTCTAATTCATTCGTACGATCCATTCTAATTCATTCGCAGGATCCATTCTAATTCATTCGTACGATCTATTCAATTTCAATCGTACGATCTATTCTTACTCATTCGTATGATCCATTCTAATTCATTCGGACGAATGTATCCATTCTAATTTATTCGTACGATCCATTCTAATTCATTCGTACGATCTATTCTAATTCATTCGTACGATCCATTCTAATTCATTCGTACGATCCATTCTAATTCCTTCGTACGATCCATTCTAATTCATTCGTACGATCCATTCTAATTCCTTCGTACGATCCATTCTAATTCATTCGTACAATCTATTCTAATTCATTCGTAATAATGGATACATTCGTATGAATGAATTAGAATGGATCGTACGAATGAGTAAGAATGGATCGTACGAATGAAATAGAATGAATTGCACGAATGAATTAGATTGGATCGTACGAATGAATTAGAATGGATCGTGTGAATGGATCGTACGAATGAAATAGAATGGATTGTGCGAATGAATTAGAATGGATCTTACGAATGAATTAGAATGGATCGTGTGAAAGAATTAGAATGGATTGTATGAATGAATTAGAATAGATCGTATAAATGAATTAGAATGGATCGCACGAATGTATCCATTCTAATTCATTCGTACGAATCCATTCTGATTCATTCGTACAATCCATTCTATTTCATTCGTACGATCCATTCTTACTCATTCGTATGATCCAATCTAATTCATTCGCACGAATGTATCTATTTTAAATCATTCGTACGATCCATTCTAAACCATTCGTACGATCCATTCTAAATCATTCGTACAATCCATTCTATTTCATTCGTACGATCAATTCTAATTCATTAGCACGATCCATTCTAATTCATTCGTACGATCCATTCAAATTCATTCGCACGATCCATTCTAATTCATTCGTACAATCCATTCTATTTCATTCGTATGATCCATTCTTACTCATTCGTATGATCCATTCTAATTCATTCGCACGAATGTATCCATTCTAATCCATTCGTACGATCCATTCTAATTCATTCGCATGAATATAACCATTCTAATTCATTCATTTGATCCATTCTAATTCATTCGTACGATCCATTCTAATTCATTTGTCCGTTCCATTCTAATTCATTCGCACGAATGTATCCATTCTAATTCATTCGTACGATTAGTTCTAATTCATTCAAAAAATCTATTCTAATTCATTCATACGATCCATTCTAATTCATTCACACGAATGTATCCATTCTAATTCATTCATACGATCCATTCTAATTTATTCGTACGATCCATTCTAATTCACTCATACGATCCATTCTAATACATTCTAATTCCTTCGTACGATCCATTCTAATACATTCTAATTTATTCGTACGATCCATTCTAATTCCTTCGTACGATCCATTCTAATTCATTTGTACGATCTATTCTATTTCATTCGTACGATCCATTCTAACTCATTCGTACGATCCAATCTAATTCATTCGTCCGATCCATTCTAATTCATTCGCACGAATGTATCCATTCTAATTCATTTGCACGATCCATTCTAATTCATTCCTATGATCTATTATAATTCATTCGTACGATCCATTCTAATTAATTCTAATTCATTCGTACGATCCATTCTACGATCCATTCTAATTCATTCATACGATCCATTCTAATTCATATGCACAAAGGTATCCATTCTAATCCATTCGTAGGATCCATTCTAATCCATTCGTACGATACATTCTAATTCATTCGTACGATCCATTCTAATTTATTCGCACGAATGTATCCATTCTAATTCATTCGTACGATCCATTCTAATTCATTCGCACAATCTATTCTAATTCATTCATACGATCCATTCTAATTCATTCGCACGAATGTATCCATTCTAATTCATTCATACGATCCATTCTACTTCATTCGTACTATCCGTTCTAATTCACGCATACGATCCATTCTAATTCATTCATACGATCCATTCTAATTCATTTGCACAAAGGTATCCATTCTAATTCATTCGTACGATCCATTCGAATTCATTCGCACGATCCATTCTAATTCATTCGTACGATCCATTCTAATTCATTCGTACGATCCATTCTAATTCATTCGCACGATCCATTCTAATTCATTCGTACAATCTATTGTATTTCATTCGTACGATCCATACTTACTCATTCGTATGATCCATTCTAATTCATTCGGACGAATGTATCCATTCTTATTTATTCGTACGATCCATTCTAATTCATTCGTACGATCTATTCTAATTCATTCGTACGATCCATTCTAATTCATTCGTCCGATCCATTCTAATTCATTCACACGATCCATTCTAATTCATTCGTACGATCCATTCTAATTCATTCATGCAATCCATTCTAATTCATTCGTACGATCTATTGTAATTCACTCATACGATCCATTCTAATACATTCATACGATCCATTCTAATTCATTTGCACGAATATATCCATTCTAATTCATTCGTACGATCCATTCTAATTCCTTCGTACGATCCATTCTAATTCATTCGTACGATCTATTCTAATTCATTCATACGATCCATTCTAATTCATTCGTACGATCCATTCTAATTCCTTTGTACGATCCATTCTAATTCATTCGTACGATCCATTCTAATTCATTCGTACAATCTATTCTAATTCATTCGTACGAATGGATACATTCGTGTGAATGAATTAAAATGGATCGTACGAATGAGTAAGAATGGATCGTTTGAATGAAATAGAATGGATTGCACGAATGAATTAGAATGGATCGTACGAATGAATTTGAATGGATCGTGTGAAAGAATTAGAATGGATCGTACGAAGGAATTAGAATGGATCGTACGAATGAATTAGAATGGATCATACGAATGAATTAGAATATATCGTACGAATGAATTAGAATGGATCGTACGAATGAATTAGAATGGATCGTGTGAAAGAATTAGAATGGATCGTACGAATGAATTAGAATGGATCGTGCAAATGAATTAGAATAGATTGCACGAATGAATTAGAATGGATCGTGCGAATGAATTAGAATGGATCGTACGAATGAATTAGAATGGATCGTACTAATGAATTAGAATAGATTGCACGAATGAATTAGAATGGATCGTACGAATGAATTAGAATGGATCGTACGAAGGAATTAGAATGGATCGCACGAATGAATTAGAATGGATCGTACGAATGAATTAGAATGGATCGTACGAAGGAATTAGAATGGATCGTACGAATGAATTAGAATGGATCGTACGAATGAATTAGAATGGATCGTACGAATGAATTAGAATGGATCGTACGAATGAATTAGAATGGATACATTCGTGCGAATGAATTAGAATGGATCGGACGAATGAATTAGAATGGATCGTACGAATGAATTAGAATGGATCGTACGAATGAATTAGAATGGATCGTACGAATAAATTAGAATGGATACATTCGTCCGAATGAATTAGAATGGATTATACGAATGAGTAAAAATGGATCGTACGAATGAAATAGAATAGATTGTACGAATGAATTAGAATGGATTCGTACGAATGAGTTAGAATGGATACATTCGTGCGAATGAATTAGAATGGATCGTAGCAATGAGTAAGAATGGATCGTACGAATGAAATAGTATGGATTGTGTGAATGAATTAGAATGGATCGTACGAATGAATTAGAATGGATCGTGTGAAAGAATTAGAATGGATTGTATGAATGAATTAGAATAGATCATATGAATGAATTAGAATGTATCGCACGAATGTATCCATTCTAATTCATTCGTACGAATCCATTCTAATTCATTTGTACAATCCATTCTATTTCATTCGTACGATCCATTCTTACTCATTTGTATGATCCAATCTAATTCATTCGCACGAATGTATCCATTCTAAATCATTCGTACGATCTATTCTAATTCATTCGTACGATCCATTCTAAATCGTTCGTACCATCCATTCTATTTCATTTGTACGATCAATTCTAATTCATTAGCACAATCCATTCTAATTCATTCGTACTATCCATTCAAATTCATTCGCACGATCCATTCTAATTCATTCGTACAATCCATTCTATTTCATTCGTACAATCCATTCTTACTCATTCGTATGATCCATTCTAATTCATTCGCACGAATTTATCCATTCTAATCCATTCGTACGATCCATTCTAATCCATTCGTACGATCCATTCTAATTCATTCACATGAATGTAACCATTCTAATTCATTCTAATTCATTCGCACGAATGTATCCAATCTAATTCATTCGTACGATCTGTTCTAATTCATTCTCAAAATCTATTCTAATTCATTCATACGATCCATTCTAATTCATTCACACGAATGTATCCATTCTAATTCATTCATACGATCCATTCTAATTCATTCGTATGATCCATTCTAATTCATTCATACGATCCATTCTAATACATTCATACGATCCATTCTAATTCATTTTCACGAATATATCCATTCTAATTCATTCGTACGATCCATTCTAATTCCTTCGTACAATCCATTCTAATTCATTCGTACGATCTATTATGTTTCATTCGTACGATCCATTCTTACTCATTCGTCCGATCCATTCTAATTCATTCGTCCGATCCATTTTAATTCATTCGCACGAATGTATCCATTCTAATTCATTTGCACGATCCATTCTAATTCATTCCTATGATCTATTCTAATTCATTCGTACGATCCATTCTAATTCATTCTAATTCATTCGTACGATCCATTCTACGATCCATTCTAATTCATTCATACGATCCATTCTAATTCATATGCACAAAGGTATCCATTCTAATCCATTCGTAGGATCCATTCTAATCAATTCGTACGATACATTCTAATTCATTCATACGATCCATTCTAATTTATTCGCACGAATGTATCCATTCTAATCCATTCGTACAATCCATTCTAATTCATTCGCACAATCTATTCTAATTCATTCATATGATCCATTCTAATTCATTCGCACGAATGTATCCATTCTAATTCATTCATACGATCCATTCTACTTCATTCGTACTATCCGTTCTAATTCACTCATACGATCCATCCTAATTCATTCATACGATCCATTCTAATTCATTTGCGCAAAGGTATCCATTCTAATTCATTCGTACGATCCATTCGAATTCATTCGCACGATCCATTCTAATTCATTCGTACGATCCATTCTAATTCATTCGTACGATCCATTCTAATTCATTCGCACGATCCATTCTAATTCATTTGTACAATCTATTCAATTTCATTCGTACGATCCATTCTTACTCATTCGTATGATCCATTCTAATTCATTCGGACGAATGTATCCATTCTAATTTATTCGTACGATCCATTCTAATTCATTCGTACGATCCATTCTAATTCATTCGTCCGATCCATTCTAATTCATTCACACGATCCATTCTAATTCATTCGTACGATCCATTCTAATTCATTCATATAATCCATTCAAATTCATTCGTACGATCCATTCTAATTCACTCATACGATCCATTCTATAACATTCATACGATCCATTCTAATTCATTTGCACGAATATATCCATTCTAATTCATTCATACGATCCATTCTAATTCCTTCGTACGATCCATTCTAATTCATTCGTACGATCTATTCTAATTCATTCATACGATCCATTCTAATTCATTCGTACGATCCATTCTAATTCCTTCGTACGATCCACTCTAATTCATTCGTACTATCCATTCTAATTCATTCGTACAATCTATTCTAATTCATTCGTACGAATGGATACATTCGTGTGAATGAATTAGAATGGATCGTATGAATGAGTAAGAATGGATCGTACGAATGAAATAGAATGGATTGCACGAATGAATTAGAATGGATCGTACGAATGAATTTGAATGGATCGTGTGAAAGAATTAGAATGGATTGTATGAATGAATTAGAATGGATCGTACGAAGTAATTAGAATGGATCGTACGAATGAATTAGAATGGATCGTACGAATGAATTAGAATATATCGTACGAATGAATTAGAATGGATCGTACGAATGAATTAGAATGGATCGTGTGAAAGAATTAGAATGGATCGTACGAATGAATTAGAATGGATCGTGCAAATGAATTAGAATAGATTGCACGAATGAATTAGAATGGATCGTGCGAATGAATTAGAATGGATCGTACGAATGAATTAGAATGGATCGTACGAATGAATTAGAATAGATTGCACGAATGAATTAGAATGGATCGTACGAATGAATTAGAATGGATCGTACGAAGGAATTAGAATGGATCGTACGAATGAATTAGAATGGATCGTACGAAGGAATTAGAATGGATCGTACGAATGAATTAGAATGGATCGTACGAATGAATTAGAATGGATCGTACGAATGAATTAGAATGGATACATTCGTGCGAATGAATTAGAATGGATCGGACGAATGAATTAGAATGGATCGTACGAATGAATTAGAATGGATCGTACGAATAAATTAGAATGGATATATTCGTCCGAATGAATTAGAATGGATCATACGAATGAGTAAGAATGGATCGTACGAATGAAATAGAATAGATTATACGAATGAATTAGAATGGATTCGTACGAATGAATTAGAATGGACACATTCATGCGAATGAATTAGAATGGATCGTAGCAATGAGTAAGAATGGATCGTACGAATGAAATAGAACGGATTGTGTGAATGAATTAGAATGGATCGTACGAATGAATTAGAATGGATCGTGTGAAAGAATTAGAATGGATTGTATGAATGAATTAGAATAGATCGTATGAATGAATTAGAATGTATCGCACGAATGTATCCATTCTAATTCATTCGTACGAATGCATTCTAATTCATTCGTACAATCCATTCTATTTCATTCGTACGATCCATTCTTACTCATTCGTATGATCCAATCTAATTCATTCGCACGAATGTATCCATTCTAAATAATTCGTACGATCCATTCTAATTCATTCGTACGATCCATTCAAAATCATTCGTACCATCCATTCTATTTCATTCGTACGATCAATTCTAATTCATTAGCACGATCCATTCTAATTCATTCGTACGATCCATTCAAATTCATTCGCACGATCCATTCTAATTCATTCGTACAATCCATTCTATTTCATTCGTACAATCCATTCTTACTCATTCGTATGATCCATTCTAATTCATTCGCACGAATTTATCCATTCTAATCCATTCGTACGATCCATTCTAATCTATTCGTACGATCCATTCTAATTCCTTCGCATGAATGTAACCATTCTAATTCATTCATTTGATCCATTCTAATTCATTCGTACGATCCATTCTAATTCATTCGTCCGATCCATTCTAATTCAATCTAATTCATTCGCACGAATGTATCCATTCTAATTCATTCGTACGATCAGTTCTAATTCATTCTCAAAATCTATTCTAATTCATTCATACGATCCATTCTAATTCATTCACACGAATGTATCCATTCTAATTCATTCATACGATCCATTCTAATTTATTCACACGAATGTATCCATTCTAATTCATTCATACTATCCATTCTAATTCATTCGTATGATCCATTCTAAATCATTCATACGATCCATTCTAATACATTCATACGATCCATTCTAATTCATTTTCACGAATATATCCATTCTAATTCATTCGTACGATCCATTCTAATTCCTTCGTACGATCCATTCTAATTCATTCGTACGATCTATTATATTTCATTCGTACGATCCATTCTTACTCATTCGTACGATCCATTCTAATTCATTCGTCCGATCCATTCTAATTCATTCGCACGAATGTATCCATTCTAATTCATTTGCACGATCCATTCTAATTCATTCCTAAGATCTATTCTAATTCATTCGTACGATCCATTCTAATTCATTCTAATTCATTCGTACGATCCATTCTACGATCCATTCTAATTCATTCATACGATCCATTCTAATTCATATGCACAAAGGTATCCATTCTAATCCATTCGTAGGATCCATTCTAATCAATTCGTACGATACATTCTAATTCATTCATACGATCCATTCTAATTTATTCGCACGAATGTATCCATTCTAATTCATTCGTACGATCCATTCTAATTCATTCGCACAATCTATTCTAATTCATTCATACGATCCATTCTAATTCATTCGCACGAATTTATCCATTCTAATTCATTCATACGATCCATTCTACTTCATTCGTACTATCCGTTCTAATTCACTCATACGATCCATTCTAATTCATTCATACGATCCATTCTAATTCATTTGCACAAAGGTATCCATTCTAATTCATTCGTACGATCCATTCGAATTCATTCGCACGATCCATTCTAATTCATTCGTACGATCCATTCTAATTCATTCGCATGATCCATTCTAATTCATTCGTACAATCTATTCTATTTCATTCGTACGATCCATTCTTACTCATTCGTATGATCCATTCTAATTCATTCGGACGAATGTATCCATTCTAATTTATTCGTACGATCCATTCTAATTCATTCATACGATCCATTCTAATTCATTCGTCCGATCCATTCTAATTCATTCACACGATCCATTCTAATTCATTCGTACGATCCATTCTAATTCATTCATACAATCCATTCTAATTCATTCATACGATCCATTCTAATTCATTTGCACGAATATATCCATTCTAATTCATTCGTACGATCCATTCTAATTCATTCGTACGATCCATTCTAATTCCTTCGTAAGATCCATTCTAATTCATTCGTACGATCTATTCTAATTCATTCGTACGATCCATTCTAATTCATTCGTACGATCCATTCTAATTCCTTCTTACGATCCACTCTAATTCATTCGTACGATCCATTCTAATTCATTCGTACAATCTATTCTAATTCATTCGTACGAATGGATACATTCGTGTGAATGAATTAGAATGGATCGTACGAATGAGTAAGAATGGATCGTACAAATGAAATAGAATGGATTGCACGAATGAATTAGAACGGATCGTACGAATGAATTAGAATGGATCGTGTGAAAGAATTAGAATGGATTGTATGAAAGAATTAGAATGGATCGTACGAAGGAATTAGAATGGATCGTACGAATGAATTAGAATGGATCGTACGAATGAATTAGAATAGATCGTATGAATGAATTAGAATGGATCATACGAATGAATTAGAATGGATCGTGTGAAAGAATTAGAATGGATCGTACGAATGAATTAGAATGGATAGTGCGAATGAATTAGAATGGATCGTACGAATGAATTAGAATGGATACATTCGTGCGAATGAATTACAATGGATCGGACGAATGAAATAGAATGGATCGTACGAATGAATTAGAATGGATCGTACGAATAAATTAGAATGGATACATTCGTCCGAATGAATTAGAATGGATCATACGAATGAATAAGAATGGATCGTACGAATGAAATAGAATAGATTGTACGAATGAATTAGAATGGATTCGTAAGAATGAATTAGAATGGATACATTCGTGCGAATGAATTAGAATGGATCGTACCAATGAGTAAGAATGGATCGTACAAATGAAATAGAATGGATTGTGCGAATGAATTAGAATGGATCGTACGAATGAATTAGAATGGATCGTGTGAAAGAATTAGAATGGATTGTATGAATGAATTAGAATAGATCGTATGAATGAATTAGAATGGATCGCGCGAATGTATCCATTCTAATTCATTCGTACGAATCCATTCTAATTCATTCGTACAATCCATTCTATTTCATTCGTACGATCCATTCTTACTCATTCGTATGATCCATTCTAATTCATTCGTACGAATGTATCCATTCTAAATCATTCATACGATCCATTCTAATTCATTCGTACGATCCATTCTAAATCATTCGTACAATCCATTCTATTTCATTCGTACGATCAATTCTAATTCATTAGCACGATCCATTTTAATTCATTCGTACGATCCATTCAAATTCATTCGCACGATCCATTCTAATTCATTCGTACAATCCATTCTATTTTATTTGTACGATCCATTCTTACTCATTCGTCTGATCCATTCTAATTCATTCGCACGAATGTATCCATTCTAATCCATTCGTACGATCCATTCTAATCCATTCGTACGATCCATTCTAATTCATTCGCATGAATGTAACCATTCTAATTCATTCATTTGATCCATTCTAATTCATTCGTACGATCCATTCTAATTCATTCGTCCGATCCATTCTAATTCATTCTAATTCATTCGCACAAATGTATCCATTCTAATTCATTCGTACGATCAGTTCTTATTCATTCACAAAATCTATTCTAATTCATTCATACGATCCATTCTAATTCATTCACACGAATGTATCCATTCTAATTCATTCATACGATCCATTCTAATTCATTCGTACGATCTATTCTAATTCACTCATACGATCCATTCTAATACATTCATACAATCCATTCTAATTCATTTGCACGAATATATCCATTCTAATTCATTCGTACGATCCATTCTAATTCCTTCGTAGGATCCATTCTAATTCATTCGTACGATCTATTCTATTTCATTCGTACGATCCATTCTTACTCATTCGTACGATCCATTCTAATTCATTCGTCCGATCCATTCTAATTCATTCGCACGAATGTATCCATTCTAATTCATTTGCACGATCCATTCTAATTCATTCCTATGATCTATTCTAATTCATTCGTACGATCCATTCTAATTCATTCTAATTCATTTGTACGATCCATTCTACGATCCATTCTAATTCATTCATACGATCCATTCTAATTCATATGCACAAAGGTATCCATTCTAATCTATTCGTAGGATCCATTCTAATCTATTCGAACGATACATTCTAATTCATTCGTACGATCCATTCTAATTTATTCGCACGAATGTATCCATTCTAATTCATTCGTACGATCCATTCTAATTCATTCGCACAATCTATTCTAATTCATTCATACGATCCATTCTAATTCATTCGCACGAATGTATCCATTCTAATTCATTCATACGATCCATTCTACTTCATTCGTACTATCCGTTCTAATTCACTCATACGATCCATTCTAATTCATTCATACGATCCATTCTAATTCATTTGCACAAAGGTATCCATTCTAATTCATTCGTACGATCCATTCGAATTCATTCGCACGATCCATTCTAATTCATTCGTACGATCCATTCTAATTCATTCGTACGATCCATTCTAATTCATTCGCACGATCCATTCTAATTCATTCGTACTATCTATTCTATTTCATTCGTACGATCCATTCTTACTCATTCGTATGATCCATTCTAATTCATTCGGACGAATGTATCCATTCTAATTTATTCGTACGATCCATTCTAATTCATTCGTACGATCCATTCTAATTCATTCGTACGATCCATTCTAATTCATTCGTCCGATCCATTCTAATTCATTCACACGATCCATTCTAATTCATTCGTACGATCCATTCTAATTCATTCATACAATCCATTCTAATTCATTCGTACGATCCATTCTAATTCACTCATACGATCCATTCTAATACATTCATACGATCCATTCTAATTCATTTGCACGAATATATCCATTCTAATTCATTCGTACGATCAATTCTAATTCCTTCGTACGATCCATTCTAATTCATTCGTACGACCTATTCTAATTCATTCGTACGATCCATTCTAATTCATTCGTATGATCCATTCTAATTCCTTCGTACGATCCTTCTAATTCATTCGTACGATCCATTATAATTCATTCGTACAATCTATTCTAATTCATTCGTACGAATGGATACATTCATGTGAATGAATTAGAATGGATCGTACGAATGAGTAAGAATGGATCGTACGAATGAAATAGAATGGATTGCGCGAATGAATTAGAATGGATCGTACGAATGAATTAGAATGGATCGTGTGAAAGAATTAGAATGGATTGTATGAATGAATTAGAATGGATCGTACGAAGGAATTAGAATGGATCGTATGAATGAATTAGAATGGATCGTACGAATGAATTAGAATAGATCGTACGAATGAATTAGAATGGATCGTACAAATGAATTAGAATGGATCGTGTGAAAGAATTAGATTGGATCGTACGAATGAATTAGAATGGATCGTGCGAATGAATTAGAATAGATTGCACGAATGAATAAGAATGGATCGTGCGAATGAATTAGAATGGATCGTACGAATGAATTAGAATGGATCGTACGAATGAATTAGAATGGATACATTCGTGCGAATGAATTAGAATGGATCGGACGAATGAATTAGAATGGATCGGACGAATGAATTAGAATGGATCGTACGAATGAATTAGAATGGATCGTACGAATAAATTAGAATGGATACATTCGTCCGAATGAATTAGAATGGATCATACGAATGAGTAAGAATGGATCGTACGAATGAAATAGAATAGATTGTACGAATGAATTAGAATGGATTCGTAAGAATGAATTAGAATGGATACATTCATGCGAATGAATTAGAATGGATCGTACCAATGAGTAAGAATAGATCGTATGAATGAAATAGAATGGATTGTACGAATGAATTAGAATGGATCGTACGAATGAATTAGAATGGATCGTGTGAAAGAATTAGAATGGATTGTATGAATGAATTAGAATAGATCGTATGAATGAATTAGAATGGATCGCACGAATGTATCCATTCTAATTCTTTCGTACGAATCCATTCTAATTCATTCGTACAATCCATTCTATTTCATTCGTACGATCCATTCTTACTCATTCATATAATCCATTCTAATTCATTCGCACGAATGTATCCATTCTAAATCATTCATACGATCCATTCTAATTCATTCGTACGATCCATTCTAAATCATTCGTACAATCCATTCTATTTCATTCGTACGATCAATTCTAATTCATTAGCACGATCCATTTTAATTCATTCGTACGATCCATTCAAATTCATTCGTACGATCCATTCTAATTCATTCGTACAATCCATTGTATTTCATTCGTACGATCCATTCTTACTCATTCGTATGATCCATTCTAATTCATTCGTACGAATGTATCCATTCTAATCCATTCATACGATCCATTCTAATCCATTCGTACGATCTATTCTAATTCATTCGCATGAATGTAACCATTCTAATTCATTCATTTGATCCATTCTAATTCATTCATACGATCCATTATAATTCATTCGTCCGATCCATTCTAATTCATTCGCACGAATGTATCCATTCTAATTCATTCGTACAATCAGTTCTAATTCATTCACAAAATCTATTCTAATTCATTCATACGATCCATTCTAATTCATTCACACGAATGTATCCAATCTAATTCATTCATACGATCCATTCTAATTCATTCGTACGATCCATTCTAATTCACTCATACGATCCATTCTAATACATTCATACGATCCATTCTAATTCATTTGCACGAATATATCCATTCTAATTCATTCGTACGATCCATTCTAATTCCTTCGTAGGATCCATTCTAATTCATTCGTACGATCTATTCTATTTCATTCGTACGATCCATTCTTACTCATTCGTACGATCCATTCTAATTCATTCATCCGATCCATTCTAATTCATTCGCACGATCCATTCTAATTCATTCGTACGATCCATTCTAATTCATTCATACAATCCATTCTAATTCATTCGTCCGATCCATTCTAATTCATTCACACGATCCATTCTAATTCATTCGTACAATCCATTCTAATTCATTCATACAATCCATTCTAATTCATTCGTACGATCCATTCTAATTCACTCATACGATCCATTCTAATACATTCATACGATCCATTCTAATTCATTTTCACGAATATATCCATTCTAATTCATTCGTACGATCTATTCTAATTCCTTCATACGATCCATTCTAATTCATTCGTACGATCTATTCTAATTCATTCGTACGATCCATTCTAATTCATTCGTACGATCCATTCTAATTCCTTCGTACGATCCATTCTAATTCATTCGTACGATCCATTCTAATTCATTCGTACAATCTATTCTAATTCATTCGTACGAATGGATACATTCGTGTGAATGAATTAGAATGGATCGTACGAATGAGTAAGAATGGATCGTACGAATGAAATAGAATGGATTGCACGAATGAATTAGAATGGATCGTACGAATGAATTAGAATGGATCGTGTGAAAGAATTAGAATGGATTGTATGAATGAATTAGAATGGATCGTACGAAGGAATTAGAATGGATCGTACGAATGAATTAGAATGGATCGTACGAATGAATTAGAATAGATCGTACGAATGAATTAGAATGGATCGTACGAATGAATTAGAATGGATCGTGTGAAAGAATTAGAATGGATCGTACGAATGAATTAGAATGGATCGTGCGAATGAATAAGAATAGATTGCGCGAATGATTTAGAATGGATCGTATGAATGAATTAGAATGGATCGTACGAATGAATTAGAATAGATTGCGCGAATGAATTAGAATGGATCGTACGAATGAATTAGAATGGATCGTACGAAGGAAATAGAATGGATCGTACGAATGAATTAGAAAGGATCGTACGAATGAATTAGAATGGATCGTACGAAGGAATTAGAATGGATCGTACGAATGAATTAGAATGGATAGTACGAATGAATTAGAATGGATCTTACGAATGAATTAGAATGGATCGTACGAATGAATTATAATGGATACATTCGTGCGAATGAATTAGAATGGATCGGACGAATGAATTAGAATGGATCGTACGAATGAATTAGAATGGATCGTACGAATAAATTAGAATGGATACATTCGTCCGAATGAATTAGAATGGATCATACGAATGAGTAAGAATGGATCGTACGAATGAAATAGAATAGATTGTACGAATGAATTAGAATGGATTCGTACGAATGAATTAGAATGGATACATTCGTGCGAATGAATTAGAATGGATCGTACCAATGAGTAAGAATGGATCGTACGAATGAAATAAAATGGATTTTGCGAATGAATTAGAATGGATCATACGAATGAGTTAGAATGGATCGTGTGAAAGAATTAGAATGGATTGTATGAATGAATTAGAATAGATCGTATGAATGAATTAGAATGGATCGCATGAATGTATCCATTCTAATTCATTCGTACGAATCCATTCTAATTCATTCGTATAATCCATTCTATTTCATTCGTACGATCCATTCTTACTCATTCGTATGATCTATTCTAATTCATTCGCACGAATGTATCCATTCTAAATCATTCGTACGATCCATTCTAATTCATTCGTACGATCCATTCTAAATCATTCGTACAATCCATTCTATTTCATTCGTACGATCAATTCTAATTCATTAGCACGATCCATTCTAATTCATTCGTACGATCCATTCAAATTCATTCGCACGATCCATTCTAATTCATTCGTATAATCCATTCTATTTCATTCGTACGATCCATTCTTACTCATTCGTATGATCCATTCTAATTCATTCGCACGAATGTATCCATTCTAATCCATTCGTACGATTCATTCTAATCCATTCGTACGATCCATTCTAATTCATTCGCATGAATGTAACCATTCTAATTCATTCATATGATCCATTCTAATTCATTCGTACGATCCATTCTAATTCATTCGTCCGATCCATTCTAATTCATTCGTCCGATCCATTCTAATTCATTCTAATTCATTCGCACGAATGTATCCATTCTAATTCATTCGTACGATCAGTTCTAATTCATTCACAAAATCTATTCTAATTCATTCATACGATCCATTCTAATTCATTCACACGAATGTATCCATTCTAATTCATTCATACGATCCATTCTAATTTATTCGTACGATCCATTCTAATTCACTCATATGATCCATTCTAATACATTCATACGATCCATTCTAATTCATTTGCACGAATATATCCATTCTAATTCATTCGTACGATCCATTCTAATTCCTTCGTACGATCCATTCTAATTAATTCGTACGATCTATTCTATTTCAATCGTACGATCCATTCTTACTCATTCGTACGATCCATTCTAATTCATTCGTCCGATCCATTCTAATTCATTCGCACGAATGTATCCATTCTAATTCATTTGCACGATCCATTCTAATTCATTCCTATGATCTATTCTAATTCATTCGTACGATCTATTCTAATTCATTCTAATTCATTCATACGATCCATTCTAATTCATATGCACAAAGGTATCCATTCTAATCCATTTGTAGGATCCATTCTAATCCATTCGTACGATACATTCTAATTCATTCGTACGATCCATTCTAATTTATTCGCACGAATGTATCCATTCTAATTCATTCGTACGATCCATTCTAATTCATTCGCACAATCTATTCTAATTCATTCATACGATCCATTCTAATTCATTCGCACGAATCTATCCATTCTAATCCATTCATACGATCCATTCTACTTCATTCGTACTATCCGTTCTAATTCACTCATACGATCCATTCTAATTCATTCATACGATCCATTCTAATTCATTTGCACAAAGGTATCCATTCTAATTCATTCGTACGATCCATTCGAATTCATTCGCACGATCCATTCTAATTCATTCGTACGATCCATTCTAATTCATTCGTACGATCCATTCTAATTCATTCGCACGATCCATTCTAATTTATTCGCACGATCTATTCTATTTCATTCGTACGATCCATTCTTACTCATTAGTATGATCCATTCTAATTCATTCGGATGAATGTATCCATTCTAATTTATTCGTACGATCCACTCTAATTCATTCGTACGATCCATTCTAATTCATTCGTACGATCCATTCTAATTCATTCGTCCGATCCATTCTAATTCATTCACACGATCCATTCTAATTCATTCGTACGATCCATTCTAATTCATTCATACAATCCATTCTAATTCATTTGTACGATCCATTCTAATTCACTCATACGATCCATTCTAATACATTCGTACGATCCATTCTAATTCATTTGCATGAATATCTCCATTCTAATTCATTTGCACGAATATATCCATTCTAATTCATTCATACGATCCATTCTAATTCCTTCATACGATCCATTCTAATTCATTCGTACGATCTATTCTAATTCATTCGTACGATCCATTCTAATTCATTCGTACGATCCATTCTAATTCCTTCGTACGATCCATTCTAATTCATTCGTACGATCCATTCTAATTCATTCGTACAATCTATTCTAATTCATTCGTACGAATGGATACATTCGTGTGAATGAATTAGAATGGATCGTACGAATGAGTAAGAATGGATCGTACGAATGAAATATAATGGATTGCACGAATGAATTAGAATGGATCGTACGAATGAATTAGAATGGATTGTGTGAAAGAATTAGAATGGATTGTATGAATGAATTAGAATGGATCGTACGAAGGAATTAGAATGGATCGTACGAATGAATTAGAATAGATCGTACGAATGAAACTAGAATGGATCGTACGAATGAATTAGAATGGATCGTGTGAAAGAATTAGAATGGATTGTACGAATGAATTATAATGGATCGTGCGAATGAATTAGAAAAGATTGCGCGAATGAATTAGAATGGATCGTACGAATGAATTAGAATGGATCGTACGAATGAATTAGAATAGATTGCGCAAATGAATTAGAATGGATCGTACGAATGAATTAGAATGGATCGTACGAAGGAATTAGAATGGATCGTACGAATGAATTAGAATGGATCGTACGAAGGAATTAGAATGGATCGTACGAATGAATTAGAATGGATCGTACGAAGGAATTAGAATGGATCGTACGAATGAATTAGAATGGATCGTACGAATGAATTAGAATGGATACATTCGTGCGAATGAATTAGAATGGATCGAACGAATGAATTAGAATGGATCGTACGAATAAATTAGAATGGATATATTCATCCGAATGAATTAGAATGGATCATACGAATGAGTAAGAATGGATCGTACGAATGAAATAGAATAGATTGTACGAATGAATTAGAATGGATTCGAACGAATGAATTAGAATGGATACATTCGTGCGAATGAATTAGAATGGATCGTACCAATGAGTAAGAATGGATCGTACGAATGAAATAGAATGGATTGTGTGAATGAATTAGAATGGATCGTACGAATGAATTAGAATGGATCGTGTGAAAGAATTATAATGGATTGTATGAATGAATTAGAATAGATCGTATGAATGAACTAGAATGGATCGCACGAATGTATCCATTCTAGTTCATTCGTACGAATCCATTCTAATTCATTCGTACAATCCATTCTATTTCATTCGTACGATCCATTCTTACTCATTCGTATGATCCATTCTAATTCATTCGCACGAATGTATCCATTCTAAATCATTCGTACGATCCATTCTAATTCATTCGTACGATCCATTTTAAATCATTCGTACAATCCATTCTATTTCATTCGTACGATCAATTCTAATTCATTAGCATGATCCATTCTAATTCATTCGTACGATCCATTCAAATTCATTCGCGCGATCCATTCTAACTCATTCGTACAATCCATTCTATTTCATTCGTACGATCCATTCTTACTCATTCGTATGATCCATTCTAATTCATTCGCACAAATGTATCCATTCTAATCCATTCGTACGATCCATTCTAATCCATTCGTACGATCCTTTCTAATTCATTCGCATGAATGTAACCATTCTAATTCATTCATTTGATCCATTCTAATCATTCGTACGATCCATTCTAATTCATTCGTCTGATCCATTCTAATTCATTCTAATTCATTCGCACGAATGTATCCATTCTAATTCATTCGTACGATCAGTTCTAATTCATTCACAAAATCTATTCTAATTCATTCATACGATCCATTCTAATTCATTCACACGAATGTATCCATTCTAATTCATTCATACGATCCATTCTAATTCATTCGTACGATCCATTCTAATTCACTCATACGATCCATTCTAACACATTCATACGTTCCATTCTTATTCATTTGCACGAATATATCCATTCTAATTCATTCGTACGATCCATTCTAATTCCTTCGTACGATCCATTCTAATTCATTCGTACGATCTATTCTATTTCATTCGTACGATCCATTCTTACTTATTCGTACGATCCATTCTAATTCATTCGTCCGATCCATTCTAATTCATTTGCACGAATGTATCCATTCTAATTCATTTGCACGATCCATTCTAATTCATTCCTATGATCAATTCTAATTCATTCGTACGATCCATTCTAATTCATTCTAATTCATTCGTACGATCCATTCTACGATCCATTCTAATTCATTCATACGATCCATTCTAATTCATATACACAAAGGTATCCATTCTAATCCATTCGTAGGATCCATTCTAATCCATTCGTACGATACATTCTAATTCATTCGTACGATCCATTCTAATTTATTCGCACGAATGTATCCTTTCTAATTCATTCGTACGATCCATTCTAATTCATTCGCACAATCTATTCTAATTCATTCATAGAATCCATTCTAATTCATTCGCACGAATGCATCCATTCTAATTCATTCATACGATCCATTCTACTTCATTCATACTATCCGTTTTAATTCACTCATACGATCCATTCTAATTCATTCATACGATCCATTCTAATTCATTTGCACAAAGGTATCCATTCTAATTCATTCGTACGATCCATTCGAATTCATTCGCACGTTCCATTCTAATTCATTCGTATGATCCATTCTAATTCATTCGTACGATCCATTCAAATTCATTCGCACGAACCATTCTAATTCATTCGTACAATCTATTCTATTTCATTCGTACGATCCATTCTTACTCATTCGTATGATCCATTCTAATTCATTCGGACGAATGTATCCATTCTAATTTATTCGTAGGATCCATTATAATTCATTCGTACGATCCATTCTAGTTCATTCGTACGATCCCTTCTAATTCATTCGTCCGATCCATTCTAATTCATTCACACGATCCATTCTAATTCATTCGTACGATCCATTCTAATTCATTCATACAATCCATTCTAATTCATTCGTACGATCCATTCTAATTCACTCATATGATCCATTCTAATACATTCATACGATCCACTCTAATTCATTTGCATGAATATATCCATTCTAATTCATTCGTACGATCCATTCTAATTCCTTCGTACGATCCATTCTAATTCATTCGTACGATCTATTCTAATTTATTCGTACGATCCATTCTAATTCCTTCGTACAATCCATTCTAATTCATTCGTACGATCCATTCTAATTCATTCGTACAATCTATTCTAATTCATTCGTACGAATGGATACATTCATGTGAATGAATTAGAATGGATCGTACGAATGAGTAAGAATGGATCGTACGAATGAAATAGAATGGATTGCACGAATGAATTAGAATAGATCGTAAGAATGAATTAGAATGGATCGTGTGAAAGAATTAGAATGGATTGTATGAATAAATTAGAATGGATCTTACGAAGGAATTAGAATGGATCGTACGAATGAATTAGAATGGATCGTACGAATGAATTAGAATAGATCGTACGAATGAATTAGAACGGACCGTACAAATCAATTAGAATGGATCGTGTGAAAGAATTAGAATGGATCGTACGAATGAATTAGAATGGATCGTGCGAATGAATTAGAATAGATTGCGTGAATGAATTAGAATGGATCGTGCGAATGAATTAGAATGGATCGTACGAATGAATTATAATGGATCATACGAATGAATTAGAATAGATTGTGCGAATGAATTAGAATGGATCGTACGAATGAATTAGAATGGATCGTACGAAGGAATTAGAATGGATCGTACGGATGAATTAGAATGGATCGTACGAATGAATTAGAATGGATCATACGAAGGAATTAGAATGGATCGGTCGAATGAATTAGAATGGATCGTACGAATGAATTAGAATGGATCTTACGAATGAATTAGAATGGATCGTACGAATGAATTAGAATGGATCGTACGAATTAATTAGAATGGATACATTCGTGCGAATGAATTAGAATGGATCGGACGAATGAATTGGAATGGATCGTACGAATGAATTAGAATGGATCGTACGAATGAATTAGAATGGATCGTACGAATAAATTAGAATGGATACATTCGTCCGAATGAATTAGAATGGATCATACGAATGAGTAAGAATGGATCGTACGAATGAAATAGAATAGATTGTACGAATGAATTAGAATGGATTCGTACGAATGAATTAGAATGGATACATTCGTGCGAATGAATTAGAATGGATCGTACCAATGAGTAAGAATGGATCGTACGAATGAAATAGAATGGATTGTGCGAATGAATTAGAACGGATCGTACGAATGAATTAGAATGGATCGTGTGAAAGAATTAGAATGGATTGTATGAATGAATTAGAATAGATCGTATGAATGAATTAGAATGGATCGCACGAATGTATCCATTCTAATTCATTCGTACGAATCCATTTTAATTCATTCGTAGAATCCATTCTATTTATTTGTACGATCCATTCTTACTCATTCGTATGATCCATTCTAATTCATTCGCACGAATGTATCCATTCTAAATCATTCGTACGATCCATTCTAATTCATTCGTACGATCCATTCTAAATCGTTCGTACAATCCATTCTATTTCATTCGTACGATCAATTCTAATTCATTAGCACGATCCATTCTAATTCATTCGTATGATCCATTCAAATTCATTCGCACGATCTATTCTAATTCATTCGTACAATCCATTCTATTTCATTCGTACGATCCATTCTTACTCATTCGTATGATCCATTCTAATTCATTCGCACGAATGTATCCATTCTAATCCATTCGTACGATCCATTCTAATCCATTCGTACGATCCATTCTAATTCATTCGCATGAATGTAACCATTCTAATTCATTCATTTGATCCATTCTAATTCATTCGTCCGATCCATTCTGATTCATTCGCACGAATGTATCCATTCTAATTCATTCGTACGATCAGTTCTAATTCATTCACAAAACCTATTCTAATTAATTCATACGATCCATTCTAATTCATTCACACGAATGTATCCATTCTAATTCATTCATACGATCCATTCTAATTCATTCGTACGATCCATTCTAATTCACTCATACGATCCATTCTAATACATTCATACGATCCATTCTAATTCATTTGCACGAATATATCCATTCTAATTCATTCGTACGATCCATTCTAATTCTTTCGTACGATCCATTCTAATTCATTCGTACGATCTATTCTATTTCGTTCGTACGATCCATTCTTACTCATTCGTACGATCCATTCTAATTCATTCGTCCGATCCATTCTAATTCATTCGCACGAATGTATCCATTCTAATTCTTTTGCACGATCCATTCTAATTCATTCCTATGATCTATTCTAATTCATTCGTACGATCCATTCTAATTCATTCTAATTCATTCGTACGATCCATTCTACAATCAATTCTAATTCATTCATACGATCCATTCTAATTCATATGCACAAAGGTATCCATTCTAATCCATTCGTAGGATCCATTGTAATCCATTCGTACGATACATTCTACTTCATTCGTACGATCCATTCTAATTTATTCGCACGAATGTATCCATTCTAATTCATTCGTACGATCCATTCTAATTCATTCGCACAATCTATTGTAATTCATTCATATGATCCATTCTAATTCATTCGCACGAATGTATCTGTTCGGGGGATGTTTCCGCTGGTCCGTGCGGACTGCCTGCAAGACAAAGAAAAAGCGTTAGAACGGCTGGCTCCCGTAGGAGCACAGACCCTCCGACTCTCAAGTCAGTCTCAGGTGCACAACGGCGAGCTGTGGGAGACGAAAGGGGAAGGGAATAGGGTTTCGAACCTCTACTATGGAGCCTGCGGGTGAGCATTTATAGCAATCGGCGGCCTACCTTGGCCCGACACGTGGAGATTCTTCCAGAGCCTTCTAGACCCCCACGATCCGGCTCGCGTGGGTCTCTGATAGTCCTTGGTACTCACGCCCTGACATTCTTTGTCGTCGAGCCTGCCAGGCGGTTTGAGTGGGGGAGAGCATCTTTCTTGTTGCTGCCAGCTGGTTATTCTGGAATATTCAAGTCTGGGAGGCCTTCGGGCACTGTGGGTGACCTCCGGTGGGAAGCCAGGGCGAGCTTGCCCTCCATTGCTCCGCCTTCTCTTCCATATCTACCAAGAGTCGGACCCCGCGGGAGCGACCTCTTCGATAAACTGGGGAGTTCTGGCGAGCTTGGGCGAGCTCCTGAGCGAGCTTGGGCGAGCTCCTTAGCGAGCTTGAGCGAGCTCCTGAGCGAGCTTGGGCGAGCTCCTGAGCGAGCTTGATCGAGCTCCAGAGCGAACTCTTTGCCTAAGGCCCCTTTGGCCCAACGCGAAGCTCACTCCCTGGGCGAGCTCCTGCGCGAGCTTGGGCGAGCTCCTGCATGAGCTAGGGGCGTTTGTGGTACCGGTATCTTTGTATGCATGACGGTCTAACTCCCGCTGCCATCTCCAGCGAACTCCTGCGCGAGCTTTTAGCCTAAGGCCCCTTCAGTCCAATGTGGATCTCGCTCCCTGTCAAGGTGATTTGGTGAGCGCTGAGAGGGGGGGGCGAACTCCAAAGCAGATTTCAGCTACCCCCAACAGTATCCATTCTAATTCATTCATACGATCCATTCTACTTCATTAGTACTATCCGTTCTAATTCACTCATACGATCCATTCTAATTCATTCATACGATTCATTCTAATTCATTTGCACAAAGGTATCCATTCTAATTCATTCGTACGATCCATTCGAATTCATTCGCACGATCCATTCTAATTCATTCGTACGATCCATTCTAATTCATTCGTACGATCCATTCTAATTCATTCGCACGATCCATTCTAATTCATTCGTAGAATCTATTCTATTTCATTCGTACGATCCATTCTTACTCATTCGTATGATCCATTTTAATTCATTCGGACGAATGTATCTATTCTAATTTATTCGTACGATCCATTCTAATTCATTCGTACGATCCATTCTAATTCATTCGTCCGATCCATTCTAATTCATTCACATGATCCATTCTAATTCATTCGTACGATCCATTCTAATTCATTCATATAATCCATTCTAATTCATTCGTACGATCCATTCTAATTCACTCATACGATCCATTCTAATACATTCATACGATCCCTTCTAATTCATTTGCACGAATATATCCATTCTAATTCATTCGTACGATCCATTCTAATTCATTCATACGATCAATTCTAATTCATTCATACAATCCATTCTTATTCTTTCACACGATCCATTCTAATTCATTCGTACGATCCATTCTAATTCATTCGCACAATCCATTCTATTTCATTCGTACGATCCATTCTTACTCATTGGTACGATCTATTCTAATTCATTCGCACGAATGTATCCATTATAATTCATTCGTACGAATCCATTCTAATTCATTAGTACAATCTATTCTATTTCATTCGTACGATCCATTCTTACTCATTCGTATGATCCATTCTAATTCATTCGGACGAATGTATCCATTCTAATTTATTCGTGCGATCCATTCTAATTCATTCGTATGATCCATTCTAATTCATTAGTACGATCCATTCTAATTCATTCGTCCGATCCATTCTAATTCATTCGCACGAATGTATCCATTCTAATTCATTCGTACGGTCCATTCTAATTCATTCGCACAATCCATTCTATTTCATTCGTACGATCCATTCTTACTCATTCCTATGATCCATTATGGATACATTCGTGCGAATGAATTAGAATGGATCATACGAATGAGTAAAAATGGATCGTACGAATGAAATAGAATGGATTGTGTGAATGAATTAGAATGGATCGTACGAATGAATTAGAATGGATCGTGTGAAAGAATTAGAATGGATTGTATGAATGAATTAGAATGGATCGTACGAATGAATTAGAATGGATCGTATGACTGAATTAGAATGGATACGATGGAATTAGAATGGATCGTACGAAGGTATTAGAATGGATCATACGAATAAAATAGAATGGATCGTACAAAGGAATTAGAATGGATCGTACGAAGGAATTAGAATGGATCGTACGAATGAATTAGAATGGATCGTACGAATGATTTAGAATGGATATATTCGTGCAAATGAATTAGAATGGATCGTATGAATGAATTAGAATGGATCGTATGAGTGAATTAGAACGGATAGTACGAATGAAGTAGAATGGATCGTATGAATGAATTAGAATGGATACATTCGTGCGAATGAATTAGAATGGATCGTATGAATGAATTAGAATAGATTGTGCGAATGAATTAGAATGGATCGTACGAATGAATTAGAATGGATACATTCGTGCGAATAAATTAGAATGGATTGTATGAATGAATTAGAATGGATCGTACGAATGAATTAGAATGGATCGTACGAATGAATTAGAATAGATTGCGCGAATGAATTAGAATGGATCGTACGAATGAATTAGAATGGGTCATACGAAGGAATTAGAATGGATCGTACGAATGAATTAGAATGGATCGTACGAATGAATTAGAATGGATCGTACGAAGGAATTAGAATGGATCGTACGAATGAATTAGAATGGATGCGACGATTGAATGAGAATGGATCATACGAATGAGTAAGAATGGATTAGAATGGATTGTGCGAATGAATTAGAATGGATCGTAGGAATAAATTAGAATGGATACTTTCGTCCGAATGAATTAGAATGGATCATACGAATTAGTAAGAGTGGATCGTACGAATGAAATAGAATAGATTGTACGAATGAATTAGAATGGATCCTATGAATGAATTAGAATTGATCGTGTGAAAGAATTAGAATGGATTGTATGAATGAATTAGAATGGATCGTATGAATGAATTAGAATGGATCGTGCGAATGAATTCGAATGGATCGTACGATCCATTCTAATTCATTCATACAATCCATTCTAATTCATTCGCACGAATGTATCCATTCTAATCCATTCGTACGATCCATTCTAATCCATTCGTACGATCCATTCTAATTCATTCGCATGAATGTAACCATAATAATTCATTCATTTGATCCATTCTAATTCATTCGTACGATCCATTCTAATTCATTCGCAAGAATGTATCTATTCTAATTCATTCGTACGATCCATTCTAATTCATTCGTACGATCCATTCAAATTCATTCGTAAGATCCATTCTAATTCATTCCCACGATCCATTCTAATTTATTCGTACAATGCATTCTAATTCATTCGTACGATCTATTCTAATTCATTCGCACGAATGTAACCATTCTAATTCATTCATACGATTCGTATGAGCTATTCTAATTCATTCGTACGATCCATTCTAATTCATTCGTACGATCCATTGTAATTCATTCATATAATCCATTTAGATTCATTCGCACAAATGTATCCATTCAAATTCATTCGTACGATCCAGTCTAATTCATTCGTACAATCCATTCTAATTCATTCGCACGAATATATCCGATCTAATTCTTTCGTATGATGCATTCTAATTCATTCGTACGATCCATTCTAATTCATTCTCACAAATGTATCCATTCTAATTCATTCGTACGATCCATTCTAATTCATTCCTACGACCTATTCTAATTCATTCGCTCGAATGTATCCATTTTAATTCATTCGTACAATCCATTCTAATTCATTCGTATGATCTAATTCATTCGTACGATCCATTCTAATTCATTCGTACGATCGATTCTAATTCATTCGCACTATCCATTCTAATTCATTCGTACGATCCATTCTAATTCATTCGTATGATCCATTCTAATTTATTCGTTCAAATATATCCATTCTAATTCATTCGTACGATCCATTCTAATTCATTCGCACGATCCATTCTAATTCATTCGCACTAATATATCCATTCTAATTCATTTGCACGATCCATTCTAATTCATTCCTATGATCTATTCTAATTCATTCGTACGATCCATTCTAATTTATTCTAATTCATTCATACGATCCATTCTACGATCCATTCTTATTCATTCGTATATTCCATTTTAATTCATTAGCATGATCCATGCTAATGAATTAGAATGGATCGTACGATCCAATCTAATTCATTCATACGATCCATTCTTACTCATTCGTATGATCAATTCTAATTCAATCGTACGATCCATTCTAATTCATTCGTACGATCCATTCTAATTCATTCGTACGATCCATTCTAATTCCTTCGTACGATCCATTCTAATTCATTCGTACGATCCATTCTAATTCATTCGCGCAATCTATTCTAATTCATTCATATGATCCATTCTAATACATTCGTACGATCCATTCTAATTCATTCATACAATCCATTCTAATTTATTCGCACGAATGTATCCATTCTAATTCATTCGTATGATCCATTCTAATTCATTCGCACAATCTATTCTAATTCATTCATACGATCCATTCTAATTCATTCGCACGAATGTATCCATTCTAATTCATTCATACGATCCATTCTACTTCATTCGTACTATCCGTTCTAATTCACTCATACGATCCATTCTAATTCATTCATACGATCCATTCTAATTCATTTGCACGAATATATCCATTCTAATTCATTCGTACGATCCATTCTAATTTCTTCGTACGATCCATTCTAATTCCTTCGTACCATTCTAATTCCTTCGTACGATCCATTCTAATTCCTTCGTACGATCCATTCTATTTCATTCGTATGATCCATTCTAATTCCTTCGTACGATCCATTCTAATTCCTTCGTATCCATTCTAATTCACTCATACAATCCATTCTAATTCATTCGTACGATCCATTCTAATTCATTCATACAATACATTCTAATTCATTCGCACGAATGTATCCATTCTAATTCATTCGTACGATCAGTTCTAATTCATTCACAAAATCTATTCTAATTCATTCATACGATCCATTCTAATTCATTCACACGAATGTATCCATTCTAATTCATTCATACGATCCATTCTAATTCATTCGTACGATCCATTCTAATTCACTCATACGATCCATTCTATATGATTCGTACGATCTATTCTAATTCATTCGTACGATCCATTCTAATTCATTCGTACGATCCATTCTAATTCCTTCGTACGATCCATTCTAATTCATTCGTACGATCAATTCTAATTCATTCATACAATCCATTCTAATTCTTTCACACGATCCATTCTAATTCATTCGTACGATCCATTCTAATTCATTCGTGCAATCCATTCTATTTCATTCGTACGATCCATTCTTACTCATTCGTACGATCCATTCTAATTCATTCACACGAATGTATCCATTCGTACGAATGAATTAGAATAGATTGTACGAATGAATTAGAATGGATCGTACGAATGAATTAGAATGGATCGTACGAATGAATTAGAATGGATACATTCGTGCGAATGAATTAGAATGGATTGTGCGAATGAATTAGAATGGATCGTACGAATGAATTAGAATGGATCGTACGAATGAATTAGAATGGATTTATTCGTGCAAATGAATTAGAATGGATCGTATGAATGTATTAGAATGGATCGTATGAGTGAATTAGAATGGATCGTACGAATGAATTAGAATGGATTGTATGAATGAATAAGAATGGATCGTACGAATGAATTAGAATGGATCATACGAATTAATTAGAATGGATCATACGAATGAATTAGAATGGATCGTACGAATGAATTAGAATGGATCGTACGAATGAATTAGAATGGATACATTCGTGCGAATGAATTAGAATGGATTGTGCGAATGAATAAGAACATATCGTGCGAATGAATTAGAATGGATCGTACGAATAAATTAGAATGGATCGTGCGAATGAATTAGAATGGATCGTACGAATGAATTAGAATGGATACATTTGTGGAATGAATTAGAATGGATCGTACGAATGAATTAGAATGGATCGTATGAATGAATTAGAATGGATCGTATGAATGAATTAGAATGGATCGTGTGAATGAATTAGAATGGATCGTACGAATGAATTAGAATGGATCGTGTGAAAGAATTAGAATGGATCGTACGAATGAATTAGAATGGATCGTGCGAATGAATTAGAATGGATCGTACGAATGAATTAGAATGGATACATTTGTGCGAATGAATTAGAATGGATCGTACGATTGAATTAGAATGGATCGTATGAATGAATTAGAATGGACCGTACGAATGAATTAGAATGGATTGTGCGAATGAATTAGAATGGATCGTACGAATGAATTAGAATGGATCGTACGAATGAACTAGAATGGATACATTCGTGCGAATGAATTAGAATGGATCGTACGAATGAATTAGAATGGATCGTACGAATGAATTAGAATGGATCGTACGAATGAATTAGAATGGATCGTATGAATGAATTAGAATGGATACATTCGTGCGAATGAATTAGAATGGATCGGACGAATGAATTAGAATGGATCGTACGAATGAATTAGAATGGATCGGACAAATGAATTAGAATGGATCGTACGAATAAATTAGAATGGATACATTCGTCCGAATGAATTAGAATGGATCATACGAATGAGTAAGAATGGATCGTACGAATGAAATAGAATAGATTGTACAAATGAATTAGAATGGATCCTACGAATGAATTAGAATGGATCGTGTGAAAGAATTAGAATGGATTGTATGAATGAATTAGAATGGATCGTATGAATGAATTAGAATGGATCGTGCGAATGAATTCGAATGGATCGTACGAATTCATTCTAATTCATTCATACAATCCATTCTAATTCTTTCACACCATCTATTCTAATTCATTCGTAGGATCCATTCTAATTCATTCGTACAATCTATTCTATTTCATTCGTACGATCCATTCTTACTCATTCGTATGATCCATTCTAATTCATTCGGACGAATGTATCCATTCTAATTTATTCGTACGATCCATTCTAATTCATTCATACGATCCATTCTAATTCATTCGTACAATCCATTCTAATTCATTCGTCCGATCCATTCTAATTCATTCGCACGAATGTATCCATACAAATTCATTCGTACGGTCCATTCTAATTCATTCGCACAATCCATTCTATTTCATTCGTACGATCCATTCTTACTCATTCGTATGATCCATTATGGATACATTCGTGCGAATGAATTAGAATGGATCAAACGAATGAGTAAGAATGGATCGTACGAATGAAATAGAATGGATTGTACGAATGAATTAGAATGGATCGTACGAATGAATCAGAATGGATCGTGTAAAAGAATTAGAATGGATTATATGAATGAATTAGAATAGATCGTATGAATGAATTAGAATGGATCGTACGAATGAATTAGAATGGATCGTACGAATGAACTAGAATGGATACATTCGTGCAAATGAATTAGAATGGATCGTACGAATGAATTAGAATGGATCGTACGAATGAATTAGAATGGATCTTACGAATGAATTAGAATGGATCGTACGAATGCACGATCCATGCGAATGAATTAGAATAGATCATACGAATGAACTAGAATGGATACATTCGTGCGAATGAATTAGAATGGATCGTACGAATGAATTAGAATGGATCGTACGAATGAATTAGAATGGATCGTATGAATGAATTAGAATGGATCGTACGAATGAATTAGAATGGATACATTCGTGCGAATGAATTAGAATGGATCAGACGAATGAATTAGAATGGATCATTCGAATGAATTAGAATGGATCGTACGAATGAATTAGAATGGATCGTACGAATGAATTAGAATAGCTCATACGAATAAATTAGAATGAATCGTATGAATGAATTAGAATGGTTACATTCTTGCGAATGAATTTGAATGGATCGTACGAATGAATTAGACTGGATCATATTAATGAATTAGAATGGATCGTACGAATGAATTAGAATGGATACATTTGTGCGAATGAATTAGAATGGATCGTGTGAATCAATTAGACTGGATCGTGCGAATGAATAAGAATAGATCATACGAATGAATTAGAATAGATCGTACGAATTAATTAGAATGGATATATTCGTGCGAATGAATTAGAATGGATTGTATGAATGAATTAGAATAGATCGTACGAATGAATTAGAATGGATCATACGAATTAATTAGAATGGATCATACGAATGAATTAGAATGGATCGTACGAATGAATTAGAATGGGTACGATCCATTCTAATTCATTCGCTCGAATGTATCTATTCTAATCCATTCGTACGATCCATTCTAATGAATTAGAATGGATCAAATGAATGAATTAGAATGGTTACATTCATGCGAATGAATTAGAATGGATCGTACGAATAGATTAGAATGGATCGTACGAATGGATTAGAATGGATATATTCGAGCGAATGAATTAGAATGGATCGTACGAATGAATTAGAATGGATCGTACGAATGAATTATATCCATTCTAATTCATTCGTACGATCCATTCTAATTCATTAATATGATCCATTCTATTTCATTCGTACGATCCATTCTTACTCATTCGTATGATCCATTCTAATTTATTCGCACGAATGTATCCATTCTAAATTATTCGTACGATCCATTCTAATTCATTCGTACGATCCATTCTAAATCATTCGTACAATCCATTATATTTCATTCGTACGATCAATTCTAATTCATTAGCACGATCCATTCTAATTCATTCGTACGATCCATTCAAATTCATTCGCATGATCCATTCTAATTCATTCGTACGATCCATTCTAATTCATTCGCACGATCCATTCTAATTCATTCGCACGAATGTATCCATTATAATCCATTCATACGATCCATTCCAATCCATTCGTACGATCCATTCTAATTCATTCGCATGAATGTAACCATTCTAATTCATTCATTTGATCCATTCTAATTTATTCGTACGATCCATTCTAATTCATTCGTCCGATCCATTCTAATTCATTCGCAAGAATGTATCCATTCTAAACCATACATACGATCCATTCTAATTTATTTGTACGATCCGTTCTAATTCATTCGCACGAATCTATCCATTCTAATTCATTCGTACGATCCATTCTAATTCATTCGTACGATCCATTCTAATTCATTCGTAAGATCCATTCTAATTCATTCGTACGATCCATTCTAATTCATTCGTACGATCCATTCTAATTCATTCGCACGAATGTATCCATTCTAGTTCATTCATACGATCCATTCTAATTCATTCGCACGATCCATTCTAATTCATTCGTACGATCCATTCTAATTCATTCATACGATCAATTCTAATTCATTCGTACGATCCATTCTAATTCATTCGCACGATCCATTCTAATTCATTCGTACGATCCATTCTAATTCTTTCACACGATCCATTCTAATTCATTCGTACGATCCATTCTAATTCATTCGCACGATCCATTCTAATTCATTCGTACGATCCATTCTAATTCATTCATACGATCCATTCTAATTCATTCGTACGATCCATTCTAATTCATTCGCACAAATGTATCCATTCTAATTCATTCGTACGATCCATTCTAATTTATTCGCACGATCCATTCTAATTCATTCGTACGATCCATTCTAATTCATTCGCACGATCTGTTCTTATTCATTCGCACAATCCATTCTAATTCATTCGCACGAATGTATCCATTCTAATTCATTCGTACGATCCATTCTAATTCATTCGTACGATCCATTCTAATTAATTCGTATGATCCATTCTAATTCATTCGTACGATCCATTCTAATTCATTCATACAATCCATTCTAATTCTTTCACATGATCCATTATAATTCATTCGTACGATCCATTCTAATTCATTCGTGTAATCCATTCTATTTCATTCGTACGATCCATTCTTACTTATTCGTACGATCCATTCTAATTCATTCACACGAATGTTTCCATTCGTACGAATGAATTAGAATAGATTGTACGAATGAATTAGAATGGATCGTACGAATGAATTAGAATGGATCGTACGAATGAATTAGAATGGATCGTACGAATGAATTAGAATGGATCGTACGAATGAATTAGAATGGATCGTATGAATGAATTAGAATGGATCGTACGAATGAATTAGAATGGATCGTGCGAATGAATTAGAATGGATCATACGAATGAATTAGAATGGATACATTCGTCCAAATGAATTAGAATGGATCGTTTGAATGAATTAGAATGGATCGTATGAATGAATTAGAATGGATCGTATGAATGAATTAGAATGGATCGTACGAATGAATTAGAATGGATCGTGCGAATGAATTTGAATGGATCGTAGGAATGAATTAGAATGGATACATTCGTGCAAATGAATTAGAATAGATCGTATGAATGAATTAGAATGGATCGTATGAGTGAATTAGAACGGATTGTACGAATGAAGTAGAATGGATCGTATGAATGAATTAGAATGGATACATTCGTGCGAATGAATTAGAATGGATCATATGAATGAATTAGAATAGATTGTGCGAATGAATTAGAATGGATCGTACGAATGAATTAGAATGGATACATTCGTACGAATAAATTAGAATGGATTGTATGAATGAATTAGAATGGATCGTACGAATGAATTAGAATAGATCATACGAATGAATTAGAATAGATTGCGCGAATGAATTAGAATGGATCGTACGAATGAATTAGAATGGATCGTACGAATGAATTAGAATGGATCGTACGAAGGAATTAGAATGGATCGTACGAATGAATTAGAATGTATCGTACGATTGAATTAGAATGGATCATACGAATGAGTAAGAATGGATCGCATGAATGAATTAGATTGGATCGTACGATCCATTCTAATTCATTAGCATGGATCGTGCTAATATATTAGAATGGAATATACGAATGAATTAGAATGGATCGTAGAATGGATCGTACGAATGAATTAGAATTAATTAGAATGGATCGTACGAATGAATTAGAATAGATCATAGGAATGAATTAAAATGGATCGTGCAAATGAATTAGAATGGATATATTCGTGCGAATGAATTAGAATGGATCGTGCGAATGAATTATAATGGATCGTACGAATGAATTAGAATGAATATATTTGAACGAATAAATTAGAAAGGATCATACGAATGAATAAGAATGGATCGTACGAATGAATTAGAATGGATAGTGCGAATGAATTAGAATCGATCGTACGAATGAATTTGAATGGATCGTACGAATGAATTAGAATGGATCATACGAATGAGTAAGAATGGATCGTACGAATGAATTAGAATGGATCGTACGAATGAATTAGAATGGATCGTACGAATAAATTAGAATGGATAAATTCGTCCGAATGAATTAGAATGGATCATACGAATGAGTAAGAATGGATCGTACGAATGAAATAGAATAGATTGTACGAATGAATTAGAATGGATCCTAGTACGATCCATTCTAATTCATTCGTACGATCCATTCTAATTCATTCATACAATCCATTCTAATTCTTTCACACGATCCATTCTAATTCATTCGTACGATCCATTCTAATTCATTCGTGCAATCCATTCTATTTCATTCGTACGATCCATTCTTACTCATTCGTACGATCCATTCTAATTCATTCACACGAATGTATCCATTCGTACGAATGAATTAGAATAGATTGTACGAATGAATTAGAATGGATCGTACGAATGAATTAGAATGGATCGTACGAAGGAATTAGAATGGATCGTACGAATGAATTAGAATAGATCGTACGAATGAATTAGAATGGATCGTACGAAGGAATTAGAATGGATCGTACGAATGAATTAGAATGGATCGTGTGAAAGAATTAGAATGGATTGTATGAATGAATTAGAATAGATCGTATGAATGAATTAGAATGGATCGTACGAATGAATTAGAAAGGATCGTACGAATGAATTAGAATGAATCGTACGAATGAATTAGAATGGATACATTCGTGCGAATGAATTAGAATGGATACATTCGTGCGAAAGAATTAGAATAGATCGTATGAATGAATTAGAATGGATCCTATGAATGAATTAGAATGGATCGTGCGAATGAATTAGAATGGATCGTACGAATGAATTAGAATGGATCGTGCTAATGAATTAGAATTTATCGAACGAATGAATTAGCATGGATCGTGCTAATGAATTAGAATGGAACGTACGAATGAATTAGAATGGATCGTGTGAAAGAATTAGAATGGATTGTATGAATGAATTAGAATGAATTCGTACGATCCATTCGAATTCATTCGCACGATCCATTCTAATTCATTCATACGATCCATTCTAATTCATTCGTACGATCCATTCTAATTCATTCGCACAAATGTATCCATTCTAATTCATTCGTACGATCCATTCTAATTCATTCGCACGATCCATTCTAATTCATTCGTATGATCCATTCTAATTCATTCGTACGATCCATTCTAATTCATTCGTACGATCCATTCTAATTCATTCGTACGATCCATTCTAATTCATTCATACGATCCATTCTAATTTATTCGTACGATCCATTCTAATTCATTCGCACAAATGTATCCATTCTAATTCATTCGCACGATCTATTCTAATTCATTCGTACGATCCATTCTAATTCTTTCACACGATCCATTCTAATTCATTCGTACGATCCATTCTAATTCATTCGCACGATCCATTCTAATTCATTCGTACGATCCATTCTAATTCATTCGCACGAATGTATCCATTCTAGTTCATTCGTACGATCCATTCTAATTCATTCGTACAATCCATTCTAATTCATTCGCACGATCCATTCTAATTCATTCATACGATCCATTCTAATTCATTCATACGATCCATTCTAATTCATTCGTACGATCCATTCTAATTCATTCGCACAAATGTATCCATTCTAATTCATTCGTACGATCCATTCTAATTCATTCGCACGATCCATTCTAATTCATTCGTACGATTCATTCTAATTCATTCGCACGATCTATTCTTATTCATTCGTACAATCCATTCTAATTCATTCGCACGAATGTATCCATTCTAATTAATTCGTACGATCCATTCTAATTCATTCGTACGATCCATTCTAATTCATTCGTATGATCCATTCTAATTAATTCGTATGATCCATTCTAATTCATTCGTACGATCCATTCTAATTCATTCATACAATCCATTCTAATTCATTCGCACGAATGTATCCATTCTAATTAATTCGTACGATCCATTCTAATTCATTCGTATGATCTATTCTTATTTATTCACACGATCCAGTCTAATTGATTCACACGATCCATTCTAATTCATTCGCACGAATGTATCCATTCTAATTCATTCGTACGATCCATTCTAATTCATTCGCACGATCCATTCTAATTCATTCATACGATCCATTCTAATTCATTCATACGATCCATTCTAATTCATTCGTACGATCCATTCTAATTCATTCGCACAAATATATCCATTCTAATTCATTCGTACGATCCATTCTAATTCATTCGCATGATCCATTCTAATTCATTCGTACGATCCATTCTAATTCTTTCACACGATCCATTCTAATTCATTCGTACGAGCCATTCTAATTCATTCGCACGATCCATTCTAATTCATTCGTACGATCCATTCTAATTCATTCGTAAGATCCATTCTAATTCATTCGTACAATCCATTCTAATTCATTCGTACGATCCATTCTAATTCATTCGCACGAATGTATCCATTCTAGTTCATTCGTACGATCCATTCTAGTTTATTCGTACGATCCATTCTAATTCATTCGTACGATCCATTCTAATTCATTCGTATGATCCATTCTAATTAATTCGTATGATCCATTCTAATTCATTCGTACGATCCATTCTAATTCATTCATACAATCCATTCTAATTCATTCGCACGAATGTATCCATTCTAATTAATTCGTACGATCCATTCTAATTCATTCGTATGATCCATTCTTATACATTCGCACGATCCAGTCTAATGGATTCGCACAATCCATTCTAATTCATTCGCACGAATGTATCCATTCTAATTCATTCGTACGATCCATTCTAATTCATTCGAAAGAATGTATCCATTCTAATTCATTCGTACGATCCATTCTAATTCATTAATATGATCCATTCTAATTCATTCGTACGATCTATTCTAATTCATATGCACAAAGGTATCTATTCTAATCCATTCGTAGGATCCATTCTAATCCATTCGTACGATCCATTCTAATTTATTCGTACGATCCATTCTAATTCATTCGCTCGAATGTATCCATTCTAATCCATTCGTACGATCCATTCTAATCCATTCGTACGATCCATTCTAATTCATTCGCACAAATGTATCCATTCTAACTCATTCGTACGATCCATTCTAATTCATTCGCACGATCCATTCTAATTCATTCGTACGATCCATTCGAATTCATTCGCACGATCCATTCTAATTCATTCGTACGATCCATTCTAATTCATTCGTACGATCCTTTCTTATTCATTCGCACGATCCATTCTAATTCATTCGTACAATCTATTCTATTTTATTCGTACGATCCATTCTTACTCATTCGTATGATCCATTCTAATTCATTCGGACGAATGTATCCAATCTAATTTATTCGTACGATCCATTCTAAATCATTCGTACAATCCATTCTAATTCATTCGTACGATCCAGTCTAATTCATTCGTCCGATCCATTCTAATTCTTTCGCACGAATGTATCCATTCTAGTTCATTCGTACGGTCCATTCTAATTCATTCGCACAATCCATTCTATTTCATTCGTACGATCCATTCTTACTCATTCGTATGATCCATTATGGATACATTCGTGCGAATGAATTAGAATGGATCATACGAATGAGTAAGAATGGATCGTACGAATGAAATAGAATGGATTGTGCGAATGAATTAGAATGGATCGTACGAATGAATTAGAATGGATCGTGTGAAAGAATTAGAATGGATTATATGAATGAATTAGAATAGATCGTATGAATGAATTAGAATGGATCGTACGAATGAATTAGAATGGATCGTACGAATGAACTATAATGGATACATTCGTGCGAATGAATTAGAATGGATTGTACGAATGAATTAGAATGGATCGTACGAATGAATTAGAATGGATCTTACGAATGAATTAGAATGGATCGTACGAATGCACGATCCATGCTAATTCATTCGTTCGATCAATTCTAATTCATTAGCACGATCCATTCTAATTCATTCGTACGATCCATTCTAATTCATTCGCACGATCCATTCTAATTCATTCGTACGATCCATTCTAATTCTTTCACACGATCCATTCTAATTCATTCGTACGATCCATTCTAATTCATTCGTACGATCTATTCTAATTCATTTGTACGATCCATTCTAATTCATTCAAACGATCCATTCTAATTCCTTCGTACGATCCATTCTAATTCATTCATACAATCCATTCTAATTCTTTCACACGATCCATTCTAATTCATTCGTACGATCCATTCTAATTCATTCGTGCAATCCATTCTATTTCATTCGTACGATCCATTCTTACTCATTCATACGATCCATTCTAATTCATTCACACGAATGTATCCATTCGTACGAATGAATTAGAATAGATTGTACGAATGAATTAGAATGGATCGTACGAATGAATTAGAATGGATCGTATGAATGAATTAGAATGGATCGTACGAATGAATTAGAATGGATCGTGCGAATGAATTAGAATGGATCGTACGAATGAATTAGAATGGATCGTACGAATGAACAAGAATGGATACATTCGTGCGAATGAATTAGAATGGATCGTACGAATGAATTAGAATGGATCGTACGAATGCATTAGAATGGATCGTACGAATGAATTAGAATGGATCATACGAATGAGTAAGAATAGATCGTACGAATGAAATAGAATGGATTGTACGAATGAATTAGAATGGATCGTACGAATGAATTAGAATGGATCGTGTGAAAGAATTAGAATGGATTGTATGAATGAATTAGAATGGATCATATGAATGAATTAGAATGGATCATGCGAATGAATTCGAATGGATCATACGAATGAATTAGAATGGATCATATGAATGAATTAGAATGGATACATTCGTGCGAATGAATTAGAATGGATACATTCGTGCGAATGAATTAGAATAGATCGTATGAATGAATTAGAATGGATCCTATGAATGAATTAGAATGGATCGTGCGAATGAATTAGAATGGATCGTACGAATGAATTAGAATGGATAGTCCTAATGAATTAGAATTAATCGAATGAATGAATTAGCATGGATCGTGCTAATGAATTAGAATGGAACGTACGAATGAATTAGAAAGGATCGTGTGAAAGAATTAGAATGGATTGTATGAATGAATTAGAATGAATTCGTATGATCCATTCGAATTCATTCGCACGATCCATTCTAATTCATTCATACGATCCATTCTAATTCATTCATACAATCCATTCTAATTCTTTCACACGATCCATTCTAATTCATTCGTAGGATCCATTCTAATTCATTCGTACAATATTTTCTATTTCATTCGTACGATCCATTCTTACTCATTCGTATGATCCATTCTAATTCATTCGGACGAAAGTATCCATTCTAATTTATTCGTACGATCCATTCTAATTCATTCGTACGATCCATTCTAATTCGTTCGTACGATCCATTCTTACTCATTCGTATGATCCATTCTAATTCATTCGTACGATCCATTCTAATTCATTCGTACGATCCATTCTAATTCATTCGCACAATCTTTTCTAATTCATTCGTACGATCCATTCTAATTCATTCGTACGATCGTAATAATGAATTAGAATGGATCGTACGGAATGTATTAGAATGGATTGTATGAATGAATTAGAATGGATACATTCGTGCGAATGAATTAGAATGGATCATACGAATGAGTAAGAATGGATCGTACGAATGAAATAGAATGGATTGTACGAATGAATTAGAATGGATCGTACAAATGAATTAGAATGGATCGTACGAATGAATTAGAATGGATCATACGAATGAGTAAGAATGGATCGTACAAATGAAATAGAATGGATTGTACGAATGAATTAGAATGGATCGTACGAATGAATTAGAATGGATCGTGTGAAAGAATTAGAATGCATTGTATGAATGAATTAGAATGGATCGTATGAATGAATTAGAATGGATCGTGCGAATGAATTCGACTGGATCGCATGATCCATTCGAATAGAATGGATCGTATGAATGAATTAGAATGGATTGGACGAATGTATTAGAATGGATCATATGAATGAATTAGAATGGATCGTATGAATGAATTAGAATGGATCGTGCGAATGAATTAGAATGGATCGTACGAATGAATTAGAATGGATCGTACGAATGAATTAGAATGGATCTTACGAATGAATTAGAATGGATCATACGAATGAGTAAGAATGGATCGTACGAATAAAATAGAATGGATTGTACGAATGAATTAGAATGGATACATTCGTGCGAATGAATTAGAATGGATCGTACCAATGAGTAAGAATGGATCGTACGAATGAAATAGATTGGATTGTGCGAATGAATTAGAATGGATCGTACGAATGAATTAGAATGGATCGTGTGAAAGAATTAGAATGGATTGTATGAATGAATTAGAATGGATCGTATGAATGAATTAGAATGGGTCGTACGAATGAATTAGAATGGATCGTACGAATGAATTAGAATGGATCGTAATGAATTAGAATGGATACATTCGTGCGAAAGAATTAGAATAGATCGTATGAATGAATTAGAATGGATCCTATGAATGAATTAGAATGGATCGTGCGAATGAATTAGAATGGATCGTACGAATGAATTAGAATGGATCGTGCTAATGAATTAGAATTGATCGAACGAATGAATTAGCATGGATCGTGCTAATGAATTAGAATGGATCGTACGAATGAATTAGAAGGGATCGTGCGAATGAATTAGAATGGATCGTACGAATGAATTAGAATAGATATATTTGTGCGAATGAATTAGAATGGATCGTACGAATGAATTAGAATGGATCGTATGAATGAATTAGAATGGATCGTGCGAATGAATTCGAATGGATCGTACGAATTCATTCTAATTCATTCATACAATCCATTCTAATTCTTTCACACGATCCATTCTAATTCATTCGTATGTTCCATTCTAATTCATTAGCACGATCCATGCTAATTCATTCGTTCGATCAATTCTCATTCATTAGCACGATCCATTCTAATTCATTTGTACGATCCATTCTAATTCATTCGCACGATCCATTCTAATTCATTCATAGGATCCATTCTAATTCATTCATACGATCTATTCTAATTCTTTCGCACGAATGTGTCCATTCTAATTCATTCGCACGAATGTATCCATTCTAATTCATTCGTACGATCCATTCTAATTCATTCGTACGACCCATTCTAATTCATTCATACGATCTATTCTAATTCATTCATACAATCCATTCTAATTCTTTCACACGATCCATTCTAATTCATTCATACGATCCATTCTAATTCATTCATACAATCCATTCTAATTCTTTCACACGATCCATTCTAATTCATTCGTAGGATCCATTCTAATTCATTCGTACAATCTATTCTATTTCATTCGTACGATCCATTCATACTCATTCGTATGATCCATTCTAATTCATTCGGACGAAAGTATCCATTCTAATTTATTCGTACGATCCATTCTAATTCATTCGTACGATCCATTCTAATTCGTTCGTACGATCCATTCTTACTCATTCGTATGATCCATTCTAATTCATTCGTACGATCCATTCTAATTCATTCGTACGATCCATTCTAATTCATTCGCACAATCTTTTCTAATTCATTCGTACGATCCATTCTAATTCATTCGTACGATCGTACGAATGAATTAGAATGGATCGTACGGAATGTATTAGAATGGATTGTATGAATGAATTAGAATGGATACATTCGTGCGAATGAATTAGAATGGATCATACGAATGAGTAAGAGAGGATCGTATGAATGAAATAGAATGGATTGTACGAATGAATTAGAATGGATCGTACAAATGAATTAGAATGGATCGTACGAATGAATTAGAATGGATCATACGAATGAGTAAGAATGGATCGTACAAATGAAATAGAATGGATTGTACGAATGAATTAGAATGGATCGTACGAATGAATTAGAATGGATCGAGTGAAAGAATTAGAATGCATTGTATGAATGAATTAGAATGGATCGTATGAATGAATTCGAATGGATCGTGCGAATGAATTCGACTGGATCGCATGATCCATTCGAATAGAATGGATCGTATGAATGAATTAGAATGGATTGGGCGAATGAATTAGAATGGATCATATGAATGAATTAGAATGGATCGTATGAATGAATTAGAATGGATCGTGCGAATGAATTAGAATGGATCGTACGAATGAATTAGAATGGATCTTACGAATGAATTAGAATGGATCATACGAATGAGTAAGAATGGATCGTACGAATGAAATAGAATGGATTGTACGAATGAATTAGAATGGATACATTCGTGCGAATGAATTAGAATGGATCGTACCAATGAGTAAGAATGGATCGTACGAATGAAATAGAATGGATTGTGCGAATGAATTAGAATGGATCGTACGAATGAATTAGAATGGATCGTGTGAAAGAATTAGAATGGATTGTATGAATGAATTAGAATGGATCGTATGAATGAATTAGAATGGGTCGTACGAATGAATTAGAATGGATCGTATGAATGAATTAGAATGGATCGTAATGAATTAGAATGGATACATTCGTGCGAAAGAATTAGAATAGATCGTATGAATGAATTAGAATGGATCCTATGAATGAATTAGAATGGATCGTGCGAATGAATTAGAATGGATCGTACGAATGAATTAGAATGGATCGTGCTAATGAATTAGAATTGATCGAACGAATGAATTAGCATGGATCGTGCTAATGAATTAGAATGGATCGTACGAATGAATTAGAATGGATCGTGCGAATGAATTAGAATGGATCGTACGAATGAATTAGAATGGATACATTTGTGCGAATGAATTAGAATGGATCGTACGAATGAATTAGAATGGATCGTATGAATGAATTAGAATGGATCGTGCGAATGAATTCGAATGGATCGTACGAATTCATTCTAATTCATTCATACAATCCATTCTAATTCTTTCACACGATCCATTCTAATTCATTCGTACGTTCCATTCTAATTCATTAGCACGATCCATGCTAATTCATTCGTTCGATCAATTCTCATTCATTAGCACTATCCATTCTAATTCATTCGTACGATCCATTCTAATTCATTCGCATGATCCATTCTAATTCATTCATAGGATCCATTCTAATTCATTCATACGATCTATTCTAATTCTTTCGCACGAATGTGTCCATTCTAATTCATTCGCACGAATGTATCCATTCTAATTCATTCGTACGATCCATTCTAATTCATTCGTACGACCCATTCTAATTCATTCATACGATCTATTCTAATTCATTCATACAATCCATTCTAATTCTTTCACACGATCCATTCTAATTCATTCGTACGATCCATTCTAATTCATTCGCACAATCCATTCTATTTCATTCGTACGATCCATTCTTACTCATTGGTACGATCCATTCTAATTCATTCGCACGAATGTATCCATTCTAATTCATTCGTACGAATCCATTCTAATTCATTCGTACAATCTATTCTATTTCATTCGTACGATCCATTCTTACTGATTCGTATGATCCATTCTAATTCATTCAGACGAATGTATCCATTCTAATTCATTCGTACGATCCATCCTAATTCATTCGTACGATCCATTCTGATTCATTCGTCCGATCCATTCTAATTCATTCGCACGAATGTATCCATTCTAATTCATTCGTACGATCCATTCTAATTCATTCATACGATCTATTCTAATTCATTCGTAAGATCCATTCTAATTCATTCGTACGATCCATTCTAATTCATTCGTACGTTCCATTCTAATTCATTCGCACGATCCATGCTAATGAATTAGAATGTATCGTACGAATGAATTAGAATGGATCGTACGAATGAATTAGAATGGATCTTACGAATGAATTAGAATGGATCGTACGAATGAATTAGAATGGATCTTACGAATGAATTAGAATGGATCGTACGAATGAATTAGAATGGATCGTACGAATGAATTAGATTGGATACATTCATGTGAATGAATTAGAATGGATCGGACGAATGAATTAGAATGGATCGTACGAATGAATTAGAATGGATCAAATGAATGAATTAGAATGGTTACATTCATGCGAATGAATTAGAATGGGTCATACGAATGGATTAGAATGGATCGTACGAATGGATTAGAATGGATACATTCGAGTGAATGAATTAGAATGGATCGTACGAATGAATTAGAATGGATCGTACGAATGGATTAGAATGGATCCTACGAATGGATTAGAATGGATACCTTTGTGCATATGAATTAGAATGGATCGTACGAATGAATTAGAATGGATCATATTAATGAATTAGAATGGATCGTACGAATGAATTAGAATTGATACATTCGTGCACGATCCATTCTAATTCATTCGCACGAATGTATCCATTCTAATTCATTCGTACGATCCATTCTAATTCATTAATATGATCCATTCTATTTCATTCGTACGATCCATTCTTACTCATTCGTCTGATCCATTCTAATTCATTCGCACGAATGTATCCATTCTAAATCATTCGTACGATCCATTCTAATTCATTCATACGATCCATTCTAAATCATTCGTACAATCCATTCTATTTCATTCGTACGATCATTTCTAATTCATTAGCACGATCCATTCTAATTCATTCGTACAATCCATTCAAATTCATTCGCACGATCCATTCTAATTCATTCGCACGAATTTATCCATTCTAATCCATTCGTACAATCCATTCTAATCCATTCGTACAATCCATTCTAATTCATTCGCATTAATGTAACCATTCTAATTCATTCATTTGATCCATTCTAATTCATTCGTACGATCCATTCTAATTCATTTGTCCGATCCATTCTAATTCATTCGCACGAATGTATCCATTCTAAACCATTCATACGATCCATTCTAATTTATTCGTACGATCCATTCTAATTCATTCGCATGAATGTATCCATTCTAATTCATTCGTACGATCCATTCTAATTCATTCGTACGATCCATTCTAATTCATTCGTACGATCCATTTTAATTCATTCGTACGATCCATTCTAATTCATTCACACGAATGTATCCATTCTAGTTCATTCATACGATCCATTCTAATTCTTTCGCACGATCCATTCTAATTCATTCATACGATCCATTCTAATTCATTCATACGATCCATTCTAATTCATTCATACGATCCATTCTAATTCATTCGCACAAATGTATCCATTCTAATTTATTCGTACGATCCATTCTAATTCATTCGCACGATCCATTCTAATTCATTCGTACGATCCATTCTAATTCTTTCACACGATCCATTCTAATTCATTCATACGATCCATTCTAATTCATTCGCACGATCCATTCTAATTCATTCGTACGATCCATTCTAATTCATTCATACGAACCATTCTAATTCATTTGTACGATCCATTCTAATTCATTCGCAAAAATGTATCCATTCTAATTCATTCGTACGATCCATTCTAATTCATTCACACGATCCATTCTAATTCATTCGTACGATCCATTCTAATTCATTCGCACGATCTGTTCTTATTCATTCACACAATCCATTCTAATTCATTCGCACGAATGTATCCATTCTAATTCATTCGTACGATCCATTCTAATTCATTGGTACGATCATTTCTAATTCATTCGTATGATCCATTCTAATTAATTCGTATGATCCATTCTAATTAGAATGGATCATACGAATGAATTAGAATGGATCGTACGAATGAATTAGAATGGATCTTACGAATGAATTAGAATGGATACATTCGTGCGAATGAATTAGAATGGATCGGACGAATGAATTAGAAGGGATCGTACGAATGAATTAGAATGGATCAAATGAATGAATTAGAAGGTATACATTCATGCGAATGAATTACAATGGATCGTACGAATGGATTAGAATGGATCGTACGAACGGATTAGAATGGATACATTCGAGCGAATGAATTAGAATGGATCGTACGAATGAATTAGAATGGATCGTACGAATGGATTAGAATGGATCCTACGAATGGATTAAAATGGATACCTTTGTGCATAAGAATTAGAATGGATCGTACGAATGAATTAGAATGGATCATATTAATGAATTAGAATGGATACATTCGTGCGAAGGAATTAGAATGGATCGTACGAATGAATTAGAATGGATCATACGAATGGATTAGAATGGATCCTACGAATGGATACCTTTGTGCATATGAATTAGAATGGATCGTACGAATGAATTAGAATGGATCATATTAATGAATTAGAATGGATCGTACGAATGAATTAGAATGTATACATTCGTGCACGATCCGTTCTAATTCATTCGCACGAATGTATCCATTCTAATTCATTCGTACGATCCATTCTAATTCATTAATATGATCCATTCTAATTCATTCGTACGATCCATTCTAATTCATATGCACAAAGGTATCCGTTCTAATTCATTCGTACGATCCATTCTAATTCAGGATCATACGAAAGAATTAGAATGGATACATTCGTGCGAATGAATTAGAATTGATCGTACGAATGAATTAGAATGGATCGTATGAATGAATTAGAATGGATCGTACGAATGAATTAGAATGGATCGTACGAATGAATTAGAATGGATACATTCGTGCGAATGAATTAGAATGGATTGTGCGAATGAATAAGAACAGATGGTGCGAATGAATTAGAATGGATCGTACGAATGAATTAGAATGGATCGTGTGAAAGAATTAGAATGGATCGTACGAATGTATTAGAATGGATCGTGCGAATGAATTAGAATGGATCATACGAATGAATTAGAATGAATACATTTGTGCGAATGAATTAGAATGGATCGTACGAATGAATTAGAATGGATCGTAAGAATGAATTAGAATGGATCGTACGAATGAATTAGAATGGATCGTGCGAATGAATTAGAATAGATCGTACGAATGAATTAGAATGGATCGTACGAATGAACTAGAATGGATACATTCGTGCGAATTAATTAGAATGGATCGTACGAATGAATTAGAATGGATCTTATGAATGAATTTGAATGGATCGTACGAATGAATTAGAATGGATCGTACGAATGAATTAGAATGGATACATTCGTGCGAATGAATTAGAATGGATCGGACGAATGAATTAGAATGGATCGTACGAATGAATTAGAATGGATCGTACGAATGAATTAGAATGGATCGTACGGATAAATTAGAATGGATACATTCGTCCGAATGAATTAGAATGGATCATACGAATGAGTAAGAATGGATCGTACGAATGAAATAGAATAGATTGTACGAATGAATTAGAATGGATTCGTACGAATGAATTAGAATGGATACATTCGTGCGAATGAATTAGAATGGATCGTACCAATGAGTAAGAATGGATCGTACGAATGAAATAGAATGGATTGTGCGAATGAATTAGAATGGATCGTACGAATGAATTAGAATGGATCTTGTGAAAGAATTAGAATGGATTGTATGAATGAATTAGAATATATCGTATGAATGAATTAGAATGGATCGTACGAATGAATTAGAATGGATCGTACGAATGAATTAGAATGGATCGTACGAATGAATTAGAATGGATACATTCATGCGAATGAATTAGAATGGATACATTCGTGCGGAAGAATTAGAATAGATCGTATGAATGAATTAGAATGGATCCTATGAATGAATTAGAATGGATCGTGCGAATGAATTAGAATGGATCGTACGAATGAATTAGAATAGATCGTACGAATGAATTAGAATGGATCGTACAAAGGAATTAGAATGGATCGTACGAATGAATTAGAATGGATATATTCATGCAAATGAATTAGAATGGATCATATGAATGTACTAGAATGGATCGTATGAGTGAATTAGATTGGATCGTACGAATGAATTAGAATGGATTGTATGAATGAATTAGAATGGATCATACGAATGAATTAGAATGGATCATACGAATTAATTAGAATGGATCATAGGAATGAATTAGAATGGATCGTACGAATGAATTAGAATGGATACATTCGTGCGAATGAATTAGAATGGATTGTGCGAATGAATAAGAACAGATCGTGCAAATGAATTAGAATGGATCGTACGAATGAATTAGAATGGATCGTGCGAATGAATTAGAATGGATCGTACGAATGAATTAGAATGGATACATTTGTACGAATGAATTAGAATGGATCGTACGAATGAATTAGAATGGATCGTATGAATGAATTAGAATGGATCGTACGAATGAATTTGAATGGATCGTGCGAATGAATTAGAATGGATCGTACGAATGAATTAGAATGGATCGTGTGAAAGAATTAGATTGGATCGTGTGAATGAATTAGAATGGATCGTACGAATGAATTAGAATGGATCGTGCTAATGAATTAGAATTGATCGAACGAATGAATTAGCATGGATCGTGCTAATGAATTAGAATGGATCGTACGAATGAATTAGAATGGATCGTGCGAATGAATTAGAATGGATCGTACGAATGAATTAGAATGGATACATTTGTGCGAATGAATTAGAATGGATCGTATGAATGAATTAGAATGGATCGTGCGAATGAATTCGAATGGATCGTACGAATTCATTCTAATTCATTCTAATTCATTCATACAATCCATTCTAATTCTTTCACACGATCCATTCTAATTCATTCGTACGTTCCATTCTAATTCATTAGCACGATCCATGCTAATTTATTCGTTCGATCAATTCTAATTCATTAGCACGATCCATTCTAATTCATTCGTACGATCCATTCTAATTCATTCGCACGATCCATTCTAATTCATTCATAGGATTCATTCTAACTCATTCATACGATCTATTCTAATTCTTTCGCACGAATGTATCCATTCTAATTCATTCGTACGATCCATTCTAATTCATTAGTACGATCGATTCTAATTCATTCATACGATCTATTCTAATTCATTCATATAATCCATTCTAATTCTTTCACACGATCCATTCTAATTCATTCGTCCGATCCATTCTAATTCATTCGCACAATCCATTCTATTTCATTCGTACGATCCATTCTTACTCATTGGTATGATCCATTCTAATTCATTCGCACGAATGTATCCATTCTAATTCATTCGTACGAATCCATTCTAATTCATTCATACAATCTATTCTATTTCATTCGTACGATCCATTCTTACTCATTCGTATGATCCATTCTAATTCATTCGGATGAATGCATCCATTCTAATTTATTCGTACGATCCATTCTAATTCATTCGTACGATCCATTCTAAATCATTCATATGATCCATTCTAATTCATTAGTCCGATCCATTCTAATTCATTCACACGAATGTATCCATTCTAATTCATTCGTACGATCCATTCTAATTCATTCATACGATCCATTCTAATTCATTCGTAAGATCCATTCTAATTCATTCGTATGATACATTCTAATTCATTCGTACGATCCATTCTAATTCATTCGCACGAATGCATCCATTCTAGTTCATTCGTGCGATCCATTCTAATTCATTCGTACAATCCATTCTAATTCATTCGCACGATCCATTCTAATTCATTCGTACGATCCATTCTAATTCATTCATACGATCCATTCTAATTCATTCGTACGATCCATTCTAATTCATTCGCACAAATGTATCCATTCTAATTCATTCGTACGATCCATTCTAATTCATTCGCACGATCCATTCTAATTCATTCGTACGATCCATTCTAATTCTTTCACACGATCCATTCTAATTCATTCGTATGATCCATTCTAATTCATTCGCACGATCCATTCTAATTCATTTGTACGATCCATTCTAATTCATTCATACGATCCATTCTTATTCATTCGTACGATCCATTCTATTTCTTTCGCACAAATGTATCCATTCTAATTCATTCGTACGATCCATTCTAATTCATTCGTACGATCCATTCTAATTCATTCGTATGATCCATTCTAATTAATTCGTATGATCAATTCTAATTCATTCGTACGATCCATTCTAATTCATTCATACAATCCATTCTAATTCATTCGCACGAATGTATCCATTCTAATTAATTCGTACGATCCATTCTAATTCATTCGTATGATCTATTCTTATTCATTCGCACGATCCAGTCTAATTGATTCGCACGATCCAGTCTAATTCATTCGCACGAATGTATCCATTCTAATTCATTCGTACGATCCATTCTAATTCATTAATATGATCCATTCTAATTCATTTGTACGATCCATTCTAATTCATATGAACAAAGGTATCCATTCTAATTCATTCGCACGAAAGAATTAGAATGGATTGTTTGAAAGAATTAGAATGGATCGTGCGAATGAATTAGAATGGATCGTACGAAGGAATTACAATGGATCGTACGAATGAGTAAGAATGGATCGTACGAATGAATTAGAATGGATCATACGTATGAATTAGAATAGATCATACGAATTAATTAGAATGGATCGTACGAATGAATAAGAATGGATCGTACGAATGAATTAGAATGGATACATTCGTGCGAATGAATTAGAATGGATCGTACGAATGAATTAGAATGGATCGTACGAATGAATTAGAATGGATACATTTGTGCGAATGAATTAGAATGGATCGTACGAATGAATTAGATTGGATCGTACGAATGAACTAGAATGGATACATTCGTGTGAATGAATTAGAATGGATCGTACGAATGAATTAGAATGGATCTTACGAATGAATTAGAATGGATCGTACGAATGAATTAGAATGGATCGTGCGAATGAATTAGAATGGATCGTACGAATGAATTAGAATGGATCGTACGAATGAATTAGAATGGATCTTACGAATGAATTAGAATGGATCGTATGAATGAATTAGAATGGATCGTACGAATGAATTAGAATCGATACATTCGTGCAAATGAATTAGAATGGATCTGACGAATGAATTAGAATGGATCGTACGAATGAATTAGAATGGATCGTACGAATGAATTAGAATGGATCATACGAATAAATTAGAATGGATACATTCGTCCGAATGAATTAGAATGGATCATACGAATGAGTAAGAATGGATCGTACGAATGAAATAGAATAGATTGTACGAATTCATTCTATTTCATTCGTACGATCCATTCTAATTCATATGCACAAAGGTATCTATTCTAATTCATTCGTACGATCCATTCTAATTCAGGATCGTACGAATGAATTAGAATGGATACATTCGTGCGAATGAATTAGAACTGATCATACGAATGAGTAAGAATGGATCGGACGAATGAATTAGAATGGATCGTACGAATGAATTAGAATGGATCAAATGAATGAATTAGAATGGTTACATTCATGCGAATGAATTAGAATCGATCGTACGAATGAAGTAGAATGGATCGTATGAATGAATTAAAATGGATACATTCGTGCGAATGAATTAGAATGGATCGTATGAATGAATTAGAATAGATTGTGCGAATGAATTAGAATGGATCGTACGAATGAATTAGAATGGGTACATTCGTGCGAATAAATTAAAATGGATTATATGAATGAATTAGAATGGATCGTACGAATGAATTAGAATGGATCGTACGAATGAATTAGAATAGATTGCGCGAATGAATTAGAATGGATCATGCGAATGAAATAGAATGGATACAAATGAATTAGAATGGATCATACGAATGAATTAGAATGACTATCCATTCTTACTCATTCGTATGATCCTTTCTAATTTATTCGCACGAATGTATCCATTCTAATTCATTCGTACGTCTAATTCATTCGTACGGTCCATTCTAATTCATTCGCACAATCCATTCTATTTCATTCGTACGGTCCATTCTTACTCATTCGTATGATCCATTATGGATACATTCGTGCGAATGAATTAGAATGGATCATACGAATAAGAATGGATCGTACGAATGAAATAGAATGGATTGTGCGAATGAATTAGAATGGATCGTACGAATGAATTAGAATGGATCGTGTGAAAGAATTAGAATGGATTGTATGAATGAATTAGAATAGATCGTATGAATGAATTAGAATGGATCGTACAAAGGAATTAGAATGGATCGTATGAATGAATTAGAATGGATCGTACGAATGAATTAGAATGGATACATTCGCGAATGAATTAGAATAGATCGTACGAATGAATTAGAATGGATCTTACGAATGAATTAGAATGGATCGTACGAATGAATTAGAATGGATCGTACGAATGAATTAGAATGGATACATTTGTGCGAATGAATTAGAATGGATCGTACGAATGAATTAGAATGGATCGTCATTCATACGATCCATTATAATTCATTCGCACGAATGCATCCATTCTAATTCATTCATACGATCCATTCTAATTCATTTGCACGAATATATCCATTCTAATTCAGTCGTACGATCCATTCTAATTCCTTCGTACGATCCATTCTAATTCCTTCGTACGATCCATTCTAATTCCTTCGTACGATCCATTCTATTTCATTCGTATGATCCATTATAATTCCTTCGTACGATCCATTCTAATTCCTTCGTATCCATTCTAATTCACTCATACGATCCATTCTAATTCATTCATACGATCTATTCTAATTCATTCATACAATCCATTCTAATTCTTTCACATGATCCATTTTAATTCATTCGTAGGATCCATTCTACTTCATTCGTACAATCTATTCTATTTTATTCGTACGAGCCATTCTTACTCATTCGTATGATCCATTCTAATTCATTCGGACGAATGTATCCATTCTAATTTATTCGTACGATCGATTCTAATTCATTCGTACGATCCATTCTAATTCATTCGTACGATCAATTCTAATTCATTCGTCCGATCCATTCTAATTCATTCGCACGAATGTATCCATTCTAATTCATTCGTACGATCCATTCTAATTCATTCGTAAGATCCATTCTAATTCATTCGTACGATCCATTCTAATTCATTCGCACGAATGTATCCATTCTAGTTCATTCGTACGATCCATTCTAATTCATTCGTACGATCCATTCTAATTCATTCGCACGATCCATTCTAATTCATTCGTACGATCCATTCTAATTCATTCATACGATCCATTATAATTCATTCGCACGAATGTATCCATTATGAATGAATTAGAATGGATCGTGCGAATGAATTCGAATAGATCGCATGATCCATTCGAATAGAATGGATCGTATGAATGAATTAAAATGGATCGGGCGAATGAATTAGAATGAATTGTAGGAATGAATTAGAATGGATCGTATGAATGAATTAGAATGGATCGTATGAATGAACTGGAATGGATCGTGCGAATGAATTAGAATGGATCGTACGAATGAATTAGAATGGATCGTACGAATGAATTAGAATGGATCGTGCGAATGAATTAGAATGGATCATACGAATGAATAAGAATGGATCGGATGAATGAATTAGAATGGATCGTACGAATGAATTAGAATGGATCAAATGAATGAATTAGAATGAATTAGAATGACATAGAATGGATCGTACGAATGAATTAGAATGGATTGTACGAATGAATTAGAATAGATCGTACGAATGAATTAGAATGGATCGTACGAAGGAATTAGAATGGATCGTACGAATGAATTACAATGGATATATTCGTGCAAATGAATTAGAATGGATCGTATGAATGTATTAGAATGGATCGTATGAGTGAATTAGAATGGATCGTACGAATGAATTAGAATGGATCGTATGAATGAATTAGAATGGATACATTCGTGTGAATGAATTAGAATGGATCGTATGAATGAATTAGAATAGATTTTGTGAATGAATTAGAACTGATCGTACGAATGAATTAGAATGGATACATTCGTGCGAATGAATTAGAATGGATTGTATGAATGAATTAGAATGGATCGTACGAATGAATTAGAATGGATCGTATGAGTGAATTAGAATGGATACGAAGGAATTAGAATTGATCGTATGAAGGAATTAGAATGGGTCATACGAATGAAATAGAATGGATCGTACGAATGAATTAGAATGGATCGTACGAATGAATTAGAATGGATCATATGAATGAATTAGAATGGATCGTGCGATTGAATTCGAATGGATCGTACGAATTCATTCTAATTCATTCATACAATCCATTCTAATTCTTTCACACGATTCATTCTAATTCATTCGTACGTTCCATTCTAATTCATTAGCACGATCCATGCTAATTCATTCGTTCGATCAATTTTAATTCATTAGCACGATCCATTCTAATTCATTCGTACGATCCATTCTAATTCATTCGCACGATCCATTCTAATTCATTCATAGGATCCATTCTAATTCATTCATACGATCTATTCTAATTCTTTCGCACGAATGTATCCATTCTAATTCATTCGCACGAATGTATCCATTCTAATTCATTCGTACGATCCATTCTAATTCATTCGTACGATCCATTCTAATTCATTCATACGATCTATTCTAATTCATTCATACAATCCATTCTAATTCTTTCACACGATCCATTCTAATTCATTCGTACGATCCATTCTAATTCATTCACACAATCCATTCTATTTCATTCGTACGATCCATTCTTACTCATTGGTACGATCCATTCTAATTCATTCGCACGAATGTATCCATTCTAATTCATTCGTACGAATCCATTCTAATTCATTCGTACAATCTATTCTTTTTCATTCGTACGATCCATTCTTACTCATTCGTATGATCCATTCTAATTCATTCGGACGAATGTATCCATTCTAATTTATTCGTACGATCCATTCTAATTCATTCGTACGATCCATTCTAATTCATTCGTACGATCCATTCTAATTCATTCGTCCGATCCATTCTAATTCATTCGCACGAATGTATCCATTCTAATTCATTCGTACGGTCCATTCTAATTCATTCGCACAATCCATTCTATTTCATTCGTACGAATGAATTAGAATGGATCGTACGAATGAATTAGAATGGATCGTATGAGTGAATTAGAATGGATACGAAGGAATTAGAATGGATCGTACGAAGGAATTAGAATGGATCATACGAATAAAATAGAATGGATCGTACGACGGAATTAGAATGGATCGTACGAAGGAATTAGAATGGATCGTACGAAGGAATTAGAATGGATCGTACGAATGAATTAGAATGGATATATTCGTGCAAATGAATTAGAATGGATCATATGAATGAATTAGAATGGATCGTATGAGTGAATTAGAACGGATAGTACGAATGAAGTAGAATAGATCGTATGAATGAATTAGAATGGATACATTCGTGCGAATGAATTAGAATGGATCGTATGAATGAATTAGAATAGATTATGCGAATGAATTAGAATGGATCGTACGAATGAATTAGAATGGATACATTCGTGCGAATAAATTAGAATGGATTGTATGAATGAATTAGAATGGATCGTACGAATGAATTAGAATGGATCGTACGAATGAATTAGAATAGATTGCACAAATTAATTAGAATGGATCGTACGAATGAATTAGAATGGGTCATATAAAGGAATTAGAATGGATCGTACGAATGAATTAGAATGGATCGTACGAATGAATTAGAATGGATCGTACGAAGGAATTAGAATGGATCGTATGAATGAATTAGAATAGATCGTTCGATTGAATGAGAATGGATCATATGAATGAGTAAGAATGGATTAGAATGGATTGTGCGAATGAATTAGAATGGATCGTACGAATAAATTAGAATGGATACTTTCGTCCGAATGAATTAGAATGGATCATACGAATAAGTAAGAATGGATCGTACGAATGAAATAGAATAGATTGTACGAATGAATTAGAATGGATCCTACGAATGAATTAGAATTGATCGTGTGAAAGAATTAGAATGGATTGTATGAATGAATTAGAATGGATCGTATGAATGAATTAGAATGGATCGTGCGAATGAATTCGAATGGATCGTACGATCCATTCTAATTCATTCATACAGTCCATTCTAATTCATTCGCACTAATGTATCCATTCTAATCCATTCGTACGATCCATTCTAATCCATTCGTACGATCCATTCTAATTCATTCGCATGAATGTAACCATTCTAATTCATTCATTTGATCCATTCTAATTCATTCGTACGATCCATTCTAAATCATTCGCCCGATCCATTCTAATTCATTCGCACGAATGTATCCATTCTAATTCATTCGTACGATCCATTCTAATTCATTCGTAAGATCCATTCTAATTCATTCCCACGATCCATTCTAATTTATTCGTACGATCCATTCTAATTCATTCGTACGATCTATTCTAATTCATTCGCACGAATATAACCATTCTAATTCATTCATACGATTCGTATGAGCTATTCTAATTCATTCGTACGATCCATTCTAATTCATTCGTACGATCCATTGTAATTCATTCATACAATCCATTTAGATTCATTCGCACAAATTTATCCATTCAAATTCATTCGTACGATCCAGTCTAATTCATTCGTACGATCCATTCTAATTCATTCGCATGAATATATCCATTCTAATTCTTTCGTACGATGCATTCTAATTCATTCGTACGATCCATTCTAATTCATTCTCACAAATGTATTCATTCTAATTCATTCGTACGATCCATTCTAATTCATTCCTACGACCTATTCTAATTCATTCGCTCGAATGTATCTATTTTAATTCATTCGTACGATCCATGTAATTCATTCGTACGATCTAATTCATTCGTACGATCCATTCTAATTCATTCGTACGATCGATTCTAATTCATTCGCACTATCTATTCTAATTCATTCGTACGATCCATTCTAATTCATTCGTATGATCCATTCTAATTTATTCGTTCAAATATATCCATTCTAATTCATTCGCACGATCCATTCTAATTCATTCGCACGATCCATTCTAATTCATTCGCACGAATGTATCCATTCTAATAAATTTGCACGATCCATTCTAATTCATTCCTATGATCTATTCTAATTCATTCGTACGATCCATTCTAATGAATTCTAATTCATTCGTACGATCCATTTTACGATCCATTCTTATTCATTCGTATATTCCATTCTAATTCATTAGCACGATCCATGATAATGAATTAGAATGGATCGTACGATCCAATCTAATTCATTCATACGATCCATTCTTACTCATTCGTATGATCCATTCTAATTCAATCGTACGATCCATTCTAATTCATTCGTACGATCCATTCTAATTCATTCGTACGATCCATTCTAATTCATTCGTACGATCCATTCTAATTCAGTCGCGCAATCTATTCTAATTCATTCGTACGATCTATTCTAATTCATTCGTACGATCCATTCTAATTCATTCATACAATCCATTCTAATTTATTCGCACGAATGTATCCATTCTAATTCATTCGTATGATCCATTCTAATTCATTCGCACAATCTATTCTAATTCATTCATACGATCCATTCTAATTCATTCGCACGAATGTATCCATTCTAATTCATTCATACGATCCATTCTACTTCATTCGTACTATCCGTTCTAATTCACTCATACGATCCATTCTAATTCATTCATACGATCCATTCTAATTCATTTGCACGAATATATCCATTCTAATTCATTCGTACGATCCATTCTAATTCCTTCGTACGATCCATTCTAATTCCTTTGTACGATCCATTCTAATTCCTTCGTACCATTCTAATTCCTTCGTACGATCCATTCTAATTCCTTCGTACGATCCATTCTATTTCATTCGTATGATCCATTCTAATTCCGTCGTACGATCTATTCTAATTCCTTCGTATCCATTCTAATTCACTCATACGATCCATTCTAATTCATTCGTACGATCCATTCTAATTCATTCATACAATCCATTCTAATTCATTCGCACGAATGTATCCATTCTAATTCTTTCGTACGATCAGTTCTAATTCATTCACAAAATCTATTCTAATTCATTCATACGATCCATTCTAATTCATTCACACGAATGTATCCATTCTAATTCATTCATACGATCCATTCTAATTCATTCGTACGATCCATTCTAATTCACTCATATGATCCATTCTAATTCACTCATATGATCCATTCTAATACATTCATACGATCCATTCTAATTCATTTGCACGAATATATCCATTCTAATTCATTCGTACGATCCATTCTAATTCCTTCGTACGATCCATTCTAATTCATTCGTACGATCTATTCTAATTCATTCGTACGATCCATTCTAATTCAATCGTACGATCCATTCTAATTCATTCGTACGATCCATTCTAATTCATTCATACAATCCATTCTAATTCTTTCACACGATCCATTCTAATTCATTCGTACGATCCATTCTAATTCATTCGTGCAATCCATTCTATTTCATTCGTACGATCCATTCTACTCATTCGTACGATCCATTCTAATTCATTCACACGAATGTATCCATTCGTACGAATGAATTAGAATGGATCGTACGAATGAATTAGAATGGATCGTACGAATGAATTGGAATGGATCGTACGAATGAATTAGAATGGATACATTCGTGCGAATGAATTAGAATGGATTGTGCGAATGAATTAGAATGGATCGTACGAATGAATTAGAATGGATCGTACGAATGAATTGGAATGGATATATTCGTGCAAATGAATTAGAATGGATCGTATGAATGTATTAGAATGGATCGTATGAGTGAATTAGAATGTATCGTACGAATGAATAAGAATGGATTGTATGAATGAATTAGAATGGATAGTACGAATGAATTAGAATGGATCATACGAATTAATTAGAATGGATCATACAAATGAATTAGATTGGATCGTACGAATGAATTAGAATGGATCGTACGAATGAATTAGAATGGATACATTTGTGCGAATGAATTAGAATGGATTGTGCGAATGAATAAGAACAGATCGTGCGAATGAATTAGAATGGATCGTACGAATGAATTAGAATGGATCGTGCGAATGAATTAGAATGGATCGTACGAATGAATTAGAATGGATCATACGAATGAATTAGAATGGATCATATGAATGAATTAGAATGGATCGTGTGAATGAATTAGAATGGATCGTACGAATGAATTAGAATGGATCGTGTGAAAGAATTAGAATAGATCGTACGAATGAATTAGAATGGATCGTGCGAATGAATTAGAATGGATCGTACGAATGAATTAGAATGGATACATTTGTGCGAATGAATTAGAATGGATCGTACGATTGAATTAGAATGGATCGTATGAATGAATTAGAATGGACCGTACGAATGAATTAGAATGGATCGTGCGAATGAATTAGAATGGATCGTACGAATGAATTAGAATGGATCGTACGAATGAACTAGAATGGATACATTCGTGCGAATGAATTAGAATGGATCGTACGAATGAATTAGAATGGATCGTACGAATGAATTAGAATGGATCTTACAAATGAATTAGAATGGATCGTACGAATGAATTAGAATGGATACATTCGTGCGAATGAATTAGAATGGATCGGACGAATGAATTAGAATGGATCGTATGAATGAATTAGAATGGATCGTACAAATGAATTAGAATGGATCGTACGAATAAATTAGAATGGATACATTCGTCCGAATGAATTAGAATGGATCATACGAATGAGTAAGAATGGATCGTACGAATGAAATAGAATAGATTGTACAAATGAATTAGAATGGATTCTATGAATGAATTAGAATGGATCGTGTGAAAGAATTAGAATGGATTGTATGAATGAATTAGAATGGATCATATGAATGAATTAGAATGGATCGTGCGAATGAATTCGAATGGATCGTACGAATTCATTCTAATTCATTCATACAATCCATTCTAATTCTTTCACACGATCTATTCTAATTCATTTGTAGGATCCATTCTAATTCATTCGTACAATCTATTCTATTTCATTCGTACGATCCATTCTTACTCATTCGTATGATCCATTCTAATTCATTCGGATGAATGTATCCATTCTAATTTATTCATACGATCCATTCTAATTCATTCATACGATCCATTCTAATTCATTCGTACGATCCATTCTAATTCATTCGTCCGATCCATTCTAATTCATTCGCACGAATGTATCCATTCAAATTCATTCGTACGGTCCATTCTAATTCATTCGCACAATCCATTCTATTTCATTCGTACGATCCATTCTTACTCATTCGGATGATCCATTATGGATACATTCGTGCGAATGAATTAGAATGGATCAAACGAATGAGTAAGAATGGATCGTACGAATGAAATAGAATGGATTGTGCGAATGAATTAGAGTGGATCGTACGAATGAATTAGAATGGATCGTGTGAAAGAATTCGAATGGATTGTATGAATGAATTAGAATAGATCGTATGAATGAATTAGAATGGATCGTACGAATGAATTAGAATGGATCGTACGAATGAACTAGAATGGATACATTCGTGCGAATGAATTAGAATAGATCGTACGAATGAATTAGAATGGATCTTACGAATGAATTAGAATGGATCGTACGAATGCACGATCCATGCGAATGAATTAGAATAGATCGTACGAATGAACTAGAATGGATACATTCGTGCGAATGAATTAGAATGGATCGTACGAATGAATTAGAATGGATCCTACGAATGAATCAGAATGGATCTTACGAATGAATTAGAATGGATCGTACGAATGAATTAGAATGGATCGTACGAATGAATTAGAATGGATACATTCGTGCGAATGAATTAGAATGGATCGGACGAATGAATTAGAATGGATCGTACAAATGAATTAGAATGGATCGTACGAATTAATTAGAATGGATCGTACGAATGAATTAGAATAGCTCATACGAATAAATTAGAATTAATCGTATGAATGAATTAGAATGGTTACATTCGTGCGAATGAATTAGAATGGATCGTAGGAATGAATTAGAATGGATCATATTAATGAATTAGAATGGATCGTACGAATGAATTAGAATGGATACATTCGTGCGAATGAATTAGAATGGATCGTGCGAATCAATTAGACTGGATCGTGCGAATGAATAAGAATAGATCATACGAATGAATTAGAATGGATCGTACGAATTAATTAGAATGGATACATTCGTGCGAATGAATTAGAATGGATTGTATGAATGAATTAGAATAGATCGTACGAATGAATTAGAATGGATCATACGAATTAATTAGAATGGATCATACGAATGAATTAGAATGGATCGTACGAATGAATTAGAATGGGTACGATCCATTCTAATTCATTCGCTCGAATGTATCCATTCTAATCCATTCGTACGATCCATTCTAATCTATTCGTACGATCCATTCCAATTCATTCGCATGAATGTAACCATTCTAATTCATTCATTTGATCCATTCTAATTCATTCGTACGATCCATTCTAATTCATTCGTCCGATCCATTCTAATTCATTCGCACGAATGTATCCATTCTAATTTATTCGTACGATCCATTCTAATTCATTCGTACGATCCATTCTAATTTATTCGTAAGATCCATTCTAATTCATTCGTACGATCCATTCTAATTCCTTCGTACGATCCATTCTAATTCATTCGCACGATCCATGCTAATGAATTAGAATGTATCGTACGAATGAATTAAAATGGATCGTACGAATGAATTAGAATGGATCTTACGAATGAATTAGAATGGATCGTACGAATGAATTAGAATAGATCGTACGAATGAATTAGAATGGATCTTACGAATGAATTAGAATGGATCGTACGAATGAATTAGAATGGATCGTACGAATGAATTAGAATGGATACATTCGTGCGAATGAATTAGAATGGATCGGACGAATGAATTAGAATGGATCGTCCAAATGAATTAGAATGTTTCAAATGAATGAATTAGAATAGTTACATTCATGCGAATGAATTAGAATGGATCGTACGAATGGATTAGAATGGATACATTCGAGCGAATGAATTAGAATGGATCGTACGAATGAATTAGAATGGATCGTACGAATGGAATAGAATGGATCCTACGAATGGATTAGAATGGATACCTTTGTGCATATGAATTAGAATGGATCGTACGAATGAATTAGAATGGATCATATTAATGAATTAGAATGGATCGTACGAATGAATTAGAATGGATACATTCGTGCACGATCCATTCTAATTCATTCGCACGAATGTATCCATTCTAATTCATTCGCACGATCCATTCTAATTCATTAATATGATCCATTCTATTTCATTCGTACGATCCATTCTTACTCATTCGTATGATCCATTCTAATTTATTCGCACGAATGTATCCATTCTAAATTATTCGTACGATCCATTCTAATTCATTCATACGATCCATTCTAAATCATTCGTACAATCCATTCTATTTCATTCGTACGATCAATTCTAATTCATTAGCACGATCCATTCTAATTCATTCGTACGATCCATTCAAATTCATTCGCACGATCCATTCTAATTCATTCGTGCGATCCATTCTAATTCATTCGCACGATCCATTCTAATTCCTTCACACGAATGTATCCATTATAATCCATTCGTACGATCCATTCTAATCTATTCGTACGATCCATTCTAATTCATTCGCATGAATGTAACCATTCTAATTCATTCATTTAATCCATTCTAATTTATTCGTACGATCCATTCTAATTCATTCGTCCGATCCATTCTAATTCATTCGCACGAATGTATCCATTCTAAACCATATATACGATCCATTCTAATTTATTTGTACGATCCATTCTAATTCATTCGCACGAATCTATCCATTCTAATTCATTCGTATGATCCATTCTAATTCATTCGTACGATCCATTCTAATTCATTCGTAAGATCCATTCTAATTCATTCGTACGATCCATTCGAATTCATTCGTACGATTCATTCTAATTCATTCGCACGAATGTATCCATTCTAGTTCATTCATACGATCCATTCTAATTCATTCGCACGATCCATTCTAATTCATTCGTACGATCCATTCTAATTCATTCGTACGATCCATTCTAATTCATTCGCACGATCCATTCTAATTCATTCGTACGATCCATTCTAATTCTTTCACACGATCCATTCTAATTCATTCGTACGATCCATTCTAATTCATTCGCACGATCCATTCTAATTCATTCGTACGATCCATTCTAATTCATTCATACGATCCATTCTTATTCATTCGTACAATCCATTCTAATTCATTCGCACAAATGTATCCATTCTAATTCATTCGTACGATCCATTCTAATTCATTTGCACGATCCATTCTAATTCATTCGTACGATCCATTCTAATTCATTCGCACGATCTGTTCTTATTCATTCGCACAATCCATTCTAATTCATTCGCACGAATGTATCCATTCTAATTCATTCGTACGATCCATTCTAATTCATTCGTACGATCCATTCTAATTCATTCGTATGATCCATTCTAATTAATTCGTATGATCCATTCTAATTCATTCGTACGATCCATTCTAATTCATTCATACAATCCATTCTAATTCTTTCACACGATCCATTCTAATTCATTCGTACGATCCATTCTAATTCATTCGTGCAATCCATTCTATTTCATTCGTACGATCCATTCTTACTCATTCGTACGATCCATTCTAATTCATTCACACGAATGTATCCATTCGTACGAATGAATTAGAATAGATTGTACGAATGAATTAGAATGGATCGTACGAATGAATTAGAATGGATCGTACGAAAAAATTAGAATGGATCGTACGAATGAATTAGAATGGATCGTACGAATGAATTAGAATGGATACATTCATGCGAATGAATTAGAATGGATCGGACGAATGAATTAGAATGGGTCGTACGAATGAATTAGAATGGATCGTACGAATGAATTAGAATGGATCGTGCGAATGAATTAGAATGGATCGTACGAATGAATTAGAATGGATATATTCGTGCAAATGAATTAGAATGGATCGTATGAATCAATTAGAATGGATCGTATGAGTGAATTAGAATGGATAGTACGAATGAAGTAGAATGGATCGTATGAATGAATTAGAATGGATACATTCGTGCGAATGAATTAGAATGGATCGTATGAATGAATTAGAATAGATTGTGCGAATGAATTAGAATGGATCGTACGAATGAATTAGAATGGATACATTCGTACGAATAAATTAGAATGGATTGTATGAATAAATTAGAATGGATCGTAAGAATGAATTAGAATGGATCGTACGAATGAATAAGAATAGATTGCGTGAATGAATTAGAATGGATTGTACGAATGAATTAGAATGGATCGTACGAATGAATTAGAATGGATCGTATGAAGGAATTAGAATGGATCGTACGAATGAATTAGAATGTATCGTACGATTGAATTAGAATGGATCATACGAATGAGTAAGAATGGATCGTATGAATGAATTAGATTGGATCGTACGATCCATTCTAATTCATTAGCATGGATCGTGCTAATATATTAGAATGGAATATACGAATGAATTAGAATGGATCGTAGAATGGATCGTAAGAATGAATTAGAATGGATCGTACGAATGAATTAGAATAGATCATATGAATGAATTAGAATGGATCGTGCAAATGAATTAGAATGGATACATTCGTGCGAATGAATTAGAATGGATCGTGCGAATGAATTAGAATGGATCGTACGAATGAATTAGAATGGATATATTTGAACGAATAAATTAGAATGGATAATACGAATGAATTAGAATGGATCGTACGAATGAATTAGAATGGATAGTGCGAATGAATTAGAATCGATCGTACGAATGAATTAGAATGGATCGTACGAATGAATTAGAATGGATCATACGAATGAGTAAGAATGGATCGTACGAATGAATTAAAATGGATCGTACGAATGAATTAGAATGGATCGTACGAATAAATTAGAATGGATACATTCATCCGAATGAATTAGAATGGATCATACGAATGAGTAAGAATGGATCGTACGAATGAAATAGAATAGATTGTACGAATGAACTAGAATGGATCCTAGTACGATCCATTCTAATTCATTCGTACGATCCATTCTAATTCATTCATACAATCCATTCTAATTCTTTTACACGATCCATTCTAATTCATTCGTACGATCCATTCTAATTCATTCGTGCAATCCATTCTATTTCATTTGTACGATCTATTCTTACTCATTCGTACGATCCATTCTAATTCATTCACACGAATGTATCCATTCGTACGAATGAATTAGAATAGATTGTACGAATGAATTAGAATGGATCATACGAATGAATTAGAATGGATCGTACGAAGGAATTAGAATGGATCGTCCGAATGAATTAGAATAGATCGTACGAATGAATTAGAATGGATCGTACGAAGGAATTAGAATGGATCGTACGAATGAATTAGAATGGATCGTGTGAAAGAATTAGAATGGATTGTATGAATGAATTAGAATAGATCGTATGAATGAATTAGAATGGATCGTACGAATGAATTAGAATGGATCGTACGAATGAAATAGAATGAATCGTATGAATGAATTAGAATGGATACATTCGTGCGAATGAATTAGAATGGCTACATTCGTGCGAAAGAATTAGAATAGATCGTATGAATGAATTAGAATGGATCCTATGAATGAAATAGAATGGTTCGTGAGAATGAATTAGAATGGATCATACGAATGAATTAGAATGGATCGTGGTAATGAATTAGAATTTATCGAACGAATGAATTAGCATGGATCGTGCTAATGAATTAGAATGGAACGTACGAATGAATTAGAATGGATCGTGTGAAAGAATTAGAATGGATTCTATGAATGAATTAGAATGAATTCGGACGATCCATTCGAATTCATTCGCACGATCCATTCTAATTCATTCATACGATCCATTCTAATTCATTCGTACGATCCATTCTAATTCATTCGCACAAATGTATCCATTCTAATTCATTCGTACGATCCATTCTAATTCATTCGCACGATCCATTCTAATTCATTCGTATGATCCATTCTAATTAATTCGCACGATCCATTCTAATTCATTCGTACGATCCTTTCTAATTCATTCATACAATCCATTCTAATTCATTCGTACGATCCATTCTAATTCATTCGCACAAATGTATCCATTCTAATTCATTCGTACGATCCATTCTAATTCATTTGCACGATCCATTCTAATTCATTCGTACGATCCATTCTAATTCTTTCACACGATCCATTCTAATTCATTCGTACGATCCATTCTAATTCATTCGCACGATCCATTCTAATTCATTCGTACGATCCATTCTAATTCATTCGCACGAATGTATCCATTCTAGTTCATTCGTACGATCCATTCTAATTCAATCGTACGATCCATTCTAATTCATTCGCACGATCCATTCTAATTCATTCGTACGATCCATTCTAATTCATTCATACGATCCATTCTAATTCATTCGTACGATCCATTCTAATTCATTCGCACAAATGTATCCATTCTAATTCATTCGTACGCTCCATTCTAATTCATTCACACGATCCATTCTAATTCACTCGTACGATCCATTCTAATTCATTCGCACGATCTGTTCTTATTTATTCGCACAATCCATTCTAATTCATTCGCACGAATGTATCCATTCTAATTCATTCGTACGATCCATTCTAATTCATTCGTACGATCCATTCTAATTCATTCGTATGATCCATTCTAATTAATTCGTATAATCCATTCTAATTCATTCGTACGATCCATTCTAATTCATTCATACAATCCATTCTAATTCATTCGCACGAATGTATCCATTCAAATTAATTCGTACGATCCATTCTAATTCATTCGTATGATCTATTCTTATTCATTCACACGATCCAGTCTAATTGATTCGCACGATCCATTCTAATTCATTCGCACGAATGTTTCCATTCTAACTCATTCGTACGATCCATTCTAATTCATTAATATGATCCATTCTAATTCATTCGTACGATCCATTCTAATTCATTCGCACGAATGTATCCATTCTAGTTCATTCGTACGATCCATTCTATTTCATTCGTACGATCCATTCTAATTCATTCGCACGATCCATTCTAATTCATTCGTACGATCCATTCTAATTCATTCATACGATCCATTCTAATTCATTCGTACGATCCATTCTAATTCATTCGCACAAATGTATCCATTCTAATTCATTCGTACGATCCATTCTAATTCATTCGAATGATCCATTCTAATTCATTCGTACGATCCATTCTAATTCTTGCACACGATCCATTCTAATTCATTCGTACGAGCCATTCTAATTCATTCGCACGATCTATTCTAATTCATTCGTACGATCCATTCTAATTCATTCGCACGAATGTATCCATTTTAGTTCATTCGTACGATCCATTCTAGTTCATTCGTACGATCCATTCTAATTCATTCGTACGATCCATTCTAATTCATTCATATGATCCATTCTAATTAATTCGTATGATCCATTCTAATTCATTCGTACGATCCATTCTAATTCATTCATACAATCCATTCTAATTCATTCGCACGAATGTATCCATTCTAATTAATTCGTTCGATCCATTCTAATTCATTCGTATGATCCATTCTTATTCATTCGCACGATCCAGTCTAATGGATTCGCACGATCCATTCTAATTCATACGCACGAATGTATCCATTCTAATTCATTCGTACGATCCATTCTAATTCATTCGCACGAATGTATCCATTCTAATTCATTCGTACGATCCATTCTAATTCATTAATATGATCCATTCTAATTCATTCGTACGATCCATTCTAATTCATATGCACAAAGGTATCCATTCTAATCCATTCGTAGGATCCATTCTAATCCATTCGTACGATCCATTCTAATTCATTCGTACGATCCATTCTAATTCATTCGCTCGAATGTATCCATTCTAATCCATTCGTACGATCCATTATAATCCATTCGTACGATCCATTCAAATTCATTCGCACAAATGTATCCATTCTAATTCATTCGTACGATCCATTCTAATTCATTCGCACGATCCATTCTAATTCATTCGTACGATCCATTCGAATTCATTCGCACGATCCATTCTAATTCATTCGTACGACCCATTCTAATTCATTCGTACGATCCATTCTAATTCATTCGCACGATAATTCATTCGTACAATCTATTCTATTTCATTCGTACGATCCATTCTTACTCATTCGTATGATCCATTCTAATTCATTCGGACGAATGTATCCATTCTAATTTATTTGTACGATCCATTCTAATTCATTCGTACAATCCATTCTAATTCATTCGTACGATCCATTCTAATTCATTCGTCCGATCCATTCTAATTCATTCGCACGAATGTATCTATTCTAATTCATTCGTACGGTCCATTCTAATTCATTCGCACAATCCATTCTATTTCATCCATACGATCCATTCTTACTCATTCGTATGATCCATTATGGATACATTCGTGCGAATGAATTAGAATGGATCATACGAATGAGTAAGAATGGATCGTACGAATGAAATAGAATGGATTGTGCGAATGAATTAGAATGGATCGTACGAATGAATTAGAATGGATCGTGTGAAAGAATTAGAATGGATTATATGAATGAATTAGAATAGATCGTATGAATGAATTAGAATGGATCGTACGAATGAATTAGAATTGATCGTACGAATGAACTAGAATGGATACATTCGTGCGAATGAATTTGAATGGATTGTACGAATGAATTAGAATGGATCGTACGAATGAATTAGAATGGATCTTACGAATGAATTAGAATGGATCGTACGAATGCACGATCCATGCTAATTCATTCGTTCGATCAATTCTAATTCATTAGCACGATCCATTCTAATTCATTCGTACGATCCATTCTAATTCATTCGCACGATCCATTCTAATTCATTCGTACGATCCATTCTAATTCTTTCACACGATCCATTCTAATTCATTCGTACGATCCATTCTAATTCATTCGTACGATCTATTCTAATTCCTTCGTACGATCCATTCTAATTCATTCATACAATCCATTCTAATTCTTTCACACGATCCATTCTAATTCATTCGTACGATCCATTCTAATTCATTCGTGTAATCCATTCTATTTCATTCGTACGATCCATTCTTACTCATTCATACGATCCATTCTAATTCATTCACATGAATGTGTCCATTCGTACGAATGAATTAGAATAGATTGTACGAATGAATTAGAATGGATCGTACGAATTAATTAGAATGGATCGTATGAATGAATTAGAATGGATCGTACGAATGAATTAGAATGGATCGTGCGAATGAATTAGAATGGATCGTACGAATGAATTAGAATGGATCGTACGAATGAACTAGAATGGATACATTCGTGCGAATGAATTAGAATGGATCGTACGAATGAATTAGAATGGATCGTACGAAAGAATTAGAATGGATCGTTCGAATGAATTAGAATGGATCATACGAATGAGTAAGAATGGATCGTACGAATGAAATAGAATGGATTGTACGAATGAATTAGAATGGCACGTACGAATGAATTAGAATGGATCGTGTGAAAGAATTAGAATGGATTGTATGAATGAATTAGAATGGATCATATGAATGAATTAGAATGGATCGTGCGAATGAATTCGAATGGATCGTACGAATGAATTAGAATGGATCGTGCTAATGAATTAGAATGGATCGTGCTAATGAATTAGAATGGATCGTGCGAATGAATTAGAATGGATCGTACGAATGAATTAGAATGTATCGTGCTAATGAATTAGAATTGATCGAATGAATGAATTACCATGGATCGTGCTAATGAATTAGAATGGAACGTACGAATGAATTAGAATGGATCGTGTGAAAGAATTAGAATGGATTGTATGAATGAATTAGAATGAATTCGTACGATCCATTCGAATTCATTCGCACGATCCATTCTAATTCATTCATACGATCCATTCTAATTCATTCATACAATCCATTCTAATCCTTTTACACGATCCATTCTAATTCATTCGTAGGATCCATTCTAATTCATTCGTACAATCTATTCTATTTCATTCGTACGATCCATTCTTACTCATTCGTATGATCCATTCTAATTCATTCGGACGAATGTATCCATTCTAATTTATTCGTACGATCCATTCTAATTCATTCGTACGATCCATTCTAATTCGTTCGTACGATCCATTCTTACTTATTCGTATGATCCATTCTAATTCATTCGTACGATCCATTCTAATTCATTCGTACGATCCATTCTAATTCATTCGCACAATCTATTCTAATTCATTCGTACTATCCATTCTAATTCTTTCGTACGATCGTACGAATGAATTAGAATGGATCGTACGGAATGTATTAGAATGGATTGTATGAATGAATTAGAATGGATACATTCGTGCGAATGAATTAGAATGGATCATACGAATGAGTTAGAATGGATCGTACGAATGAAATAGAATGGATCGTGCGAATGAAATAGAATGGATTGTACTAATGAATTAGAATGGATCGTACAAATGAATTAGAATGGATCGTACGAATGAATTAGAATGGATCATACGAATGAGTAAGAATGGATCGTACAAATGAAATAGAACGGATTGTACGAATGAATTAGAATGGATCGTACGAATGAATTAGAATGGATCGTGTGAAAAAATTAGAATGCATTATATGAATGAATTAGAATGGATCGTATGAATGAATTAGAATGGATCGTGCGAATGAATTCGACTGGATCGCATGATCCATTCGAATAGAATGGATCGTATGAATGAATTAGAATGGATCGGGCGAATGAATTAGAATGGATCGTATGAATGAATTAGAATGGATCGTATGAATGAATTAGAATGGATCGTGCGAATGAATTAGAATGGATCGTACGAATGAATTAGAATGGATTGTACGAATGAATTAGAATGGATCATACGAATGAATTAGAATGGATCATACGAATGAGTAAGAATGGATCGTACGAATGAAATAGAATGGATTGTACGAATGAATTAGAATGGATACATTCGTGCGAATGAATTAGAATGGATTGTACCAATGAGTAAGAATGGATCGTATGAATGAAATAGAATGGATTGTGCGAATGAATTAGAATGGATCGTGCGAATGAATTAGAATGGATCGTGTGAAAGAATTAGAATGGATTGTATGAATGAATTAGAATATATCGTATGAATGAATTAGAATGGGTCGTACGAATGAATTAGAATGGATAGTACGAATGAATTAGAATGGATCGTACGAATGAATTAGAATGGATACATTCGTGCGAATGAATTAGAATAGATACATTCGTGCGAAAGAATTAGAATAGATCGTATGAATGAATTAGAATGGATCCTATGAATGAATTAGAATGGATCGTGCGAATGAATTAAAATGGATGGTACGAATGAATTAGAATGGATCATGCTAATGAATTACAATTGATCGAACGAATGAATTAGCATGGATCGTGCTAATGAATTAGAATGGATCGTATGAATGAATTAGAGTGGATCATGCGAATGAATTAGAATGGATCGTACGAATGAATTAGAATGGATACATTTGTGCGAATGAATTAGAATGGATCGTACGAATGAATTAGAATGGATCGTATGAATGAATTAGAATGGATCGTGCGAATGAATTCGAATGGATCGTACGAATTCATTCTAATTCATTCATACAATCCATTCTAATTCAATCGTACGTTCCATTCTAATTCATTAGCACGATCCATGCTAATTCATTCGTTTGATCAATTCTAATTCATTAGCACGATCCATTCTAATTCATTCGTACGATCCATTCTAATTCATTCGCACGATCCATTCTAATTCATTCATAGGATCCATTCTAATTCATTCATACGATCTATTCTAATTCTTTCGCACGAATGTATCCATTCTAATTCATTCGCACGAATGTATCCATTCTAATTCATTCATACGATCCATTCTAATTCATTCGTACGACCCATTCTAATTCATTCATACGATCTATTCTAATTCATTCATACAATCCATTCTAATTCTTTCACACGATCCATTCTAATTCATTCGTACGATCCATTCTAATTCCTTCGCACAATCCATTCTATTTCATTCGTACGATCCATTCTTACTCATTGGTACGATCCATTCTAATTCTTTCGCACGAATGTATCCATTCTAATTCACTCGTATGAATCCATTCTAATTCATTCGTACAATCTATTCTATTTTATTCGTACGATCCATTCTTACTCATTCGTATGATCCATTCTAATTCATTCGGACGAATGTATCCATTCTAATTTATTCGTACGATCCATTCTAATTCATTCGTACGATCCATTCTAATTCATTCGTACGATCCATTCTAATTCATTCGTCCGATCCATTCTAATTCATTCGCACGAATGTATCCATTCTAATTCATTCGTACGATCCATTCTAATTCATTCATACGATCCATTCTAATTCATTCGTAAGATCCATTCTAATTCATTCGTACGATCCATTCTAATTCATTCGTACGATCCATTCTAATTCATTCGCACGATCCATGCTAATGAATTAGAATGTATCGTACGAATGAATTAGAATGGATCGTACGAATGAATTAGAATGGATCTTACGAATGAATTAGAATGGATCGTACGAATGAATTAGAATGGATCTTACGAATGAATTAGAATGGATCTTACGAATGAATTAGAATGGATCGTACGAATGAATTAGAATTGATCGTACGAATGAATTAGAATGGATACATTCATGCAAATGAATTAGAATGGATCGGACGAATGAATTAGAATGGATCGTACGAATGAATTAGAATGGATCAAATGAATGAATTAGAATGGTTACATTCATGCGAATGAATTAGAATGGATCTACGAATGGATTAGAATGGATCGTACGAATAGATTAGAATGGATACATTCGAGCGAATGAATTAGAATGGATCGTACGAATGAATTAGAATGGATCGTACGAATGGATTAGAATGGATCCTACGAATGGATTAGAATGGATACATTTGTGCATATGAATTAGAATGGATCGTACGAATGAATTATCCATTCTAATTCATTCGTACGATCCATTCTAATCCATTCGTACGATCCATTCTAATTAATTAATATGATCCATTCTATTTCATTCGTACGATCCATTCTTACTTATTCGTATGATCCATTCTAAATCATTCGCACGAATGTATCCATTCTAAATCATTCGTACGATCCATTCTAATCCATTCGTACGATCCATTCTAAATCATTCATACAATCCATTCTATTTCATTCGTACGATCAATTCTAATTCATTAGCACGATCCATTCTAATTCATTCGTACGATCCATTCAAATTCATTCGCACGAATGTATCCATTCTAATTCATTCGCACGAATGTATCCATTCTAATCCATTCGTACGATCCATTCTAATCCATTCGTACGATCCATTCTAATTCATTCGCATTAATGTAACCATTCTAATTCATTCATTTGATCCATTCTAATTCATTCGTACGATCCATTCTAATTCATTCGTCCGATCCATTCTAATTCATTCGCACGAATATATCCATTCTAAACCATTCATACGATCCATTCTAATTTATTCGTACGATCCATTCTAATTCATTCGCACGAATGTATCCATTCTAATTCATTCATACGATCCATTCTAATTCATTCGTACGATCCATTCTAATTCATTCTTAAGATCCATTCTAATTCATTCGTACGATCCATTCTAATTCATTCGCACGAATGTATCCATTCTAGTTCATTCATACGATCCATTCAAATTCATTCGCACGATCCATTCTAATTCATTCGTACGATCCATTCTAATTCATTCATACGATCCATTCTAATTCATTCGTACGATCCATTCTAATTCATTCGCACAAATGTATCCATTCTAATTTATTAGTACGATCCATTCTAATTCATTCGCACGATCCATTCTAATTCATTCGTACGATCCATTCTAATTCTTTCACACGATCCATTCTAATTCATTCGTACGATCCATTCTAATTCATTCGCACGATCCATTCTAATTCATTCGTACGATCCATTCTAATTCATTCATATGATCCATTCTAATTCATTCGTACGATCCATTCTAATTCATTCGCACAAATGTATCCATTCTAATTCATTCATACGATCCATTCTAATTCATTCGCATGATCCATTCTAATTCATTCGTACGATCCATTCTAATTCATTCGCACGATCTGTTCTTATTCATTCGCACAATCCATTCTAATTCATTCACACGAATGTATCAATTCTAATTCATTCGTATGATCCATTCTAATTAATTCGTATGATCCATTCTAATTAGAATGGATCGTACGAATGAATTAGAATGGATCGTACGAATGAATTAGAATGGATCTTACGAATGAATTAGAATGTATCGTACGAATGAATTAGAATGGATCGTACGAATGAATTAGAATGGATACATTCGTGCGAATGAATTAGAATGGATTGGACGAATGAATTAGAATAGATCGTACGAATGAAATAGAATGGGTCAAATGAATGAATTAGAATGGTTACATTCATGCGAATGAATTACAATGGATCGTACGAATGGATTAGAATGGATCGTACGAATGGATTAGAATGGATATATTCGAGCGAATGAATTAGAATGGATCGTACGAATGAATTAGAATGGATCGTACGAATGGATTAGAATGGATCCTACGAATGGATTAGAATGGATACCTTTGTGCATATGAATTAGAATGGATCGTACGAATGAATTAGAATGAATCATATTAATGAATTAGAATGGATACATTCGTGCGAATGAATTAGAATGGATCGTACTAATAAATTAGAATGGATCATACGAATGGATTAGAATGGATCCGACGAATGGATTAGAATGGATACCTTTGTGCATATGAATTAGAATGGACCGTACGAATGAATTAGAATGGATCATATTAATGAATTAGAATGGATCGCACGAATGAATTAGAATGTATACATTCATGCACGATCCATTCTAATTCATTCGCACGAATGTATCCATTCTAATTCATTTGTATGATTCATTCTAATTCATTAATATGATCCATTCTAATTCATTCGTGCGATCCATTCTAATTCATATGCACAAAGGTATCCATTCTAATTCATTCGTACGATCCATTCTAATTCAGGATCGTACGAATGAATTAGAATGGATACATTTGTGCGAATGAATTAGAATTGATCGTACGAATGAATTAGAATGGATCGTACGAATGAATTAGAATGGATCGTACGAATGAATTAGAATGGATGGTATGAATGAATTAGAATGGATACATTCGTGCGAATGAATTAGAATGGATTGTGCGAATGAATAAGAACAGATCGTGCGAATGAATTAGAATGGATCGTACGAATGAATTAGAATGGATCGTGTGAAAGAATTAGAATGGATCGTACGAATTAATTAGAATGGATCGTGCGAATGAATTAGAATGGATCGTACGAATGAATTAGAATGGATACATTTGTGCGAATGAATTAGAATGGATCGTACGAATGAATTAGAATGGATCGTACGAATGAATTAGAATGGATCGTGCGAATGAATTAGAATGGATCGTACGAATGAATTAGAATGGATCGTACGAATGAACTAGAATGGATACATTCGTGCGAATGAATTAGAATGTATCGTACGAATGAATTAGAATAGATCGTACGAATGAATTAGAATGGATCTGACGAATGAATTAGAATGGATCATATGAATGAATTAGAATGGATCATACGAATGAATTAGAATGGATACATTCGTGCGAATGAATTAGAATGGATCGGACGAATGAATTAGAATGGATCGTACGAATGAATTAGAATGCATCGTACGAATGAATTAGAATGGATCGTACGAATGAATTAGAATGGATCGTACGAATAAATTAGAATGGATACATTCGTCCGAATGAATTAGAATGGATCATACGAATGAGTAAGAATGGATCGTACGAATGAAATAGAATAGATTGTACGAATGAATTAGAATGGATTCGTACGAATGAATTAGAATGGATACACTCGTGCGAATGAATTAGAATGGATCGTACCAATGAGTAAGAATGGATCGTACGAATGAAATAGAATGGATTGTGCGAATGAATTAGAATGGATCGTACGAATGAATTAGAATGGATCGTGTGAAAGAATTAGAATGGATTGTATGAATGAATAAGAATAGATCGTATGAATGAATTAGAATGGATCGTACGAATGATTTAGAATGGATCGTACGAATAAATTAGAATGGATACATTCGTCCGAATGAATTAGAATGGATCATACGAATGAGTAAGAATGGATCGTACGAATGAAATAGAATAGATTGTACGAATGAATTAGAATGGATTCGTACGAATGAATTAGAATGGATACATTCGTGCGAATGAATTAGAATGGATCGTACCAATGAGTAAGAATGGATCGTACGAATGAAATAGAATGGATTGTGCGAATGAATTAGAATGGATCGTACGAATGAATTAGAAATCGTATGAAAGAATTAGAATGGATTGTATGAATAAATTAGAATAGATCGTATGAATGAATTAGAATGGGTCGTACGAATGAATTAGAATGGATCGTACGAATGAATTAGAATGGATCGTACGAATGAATTAGAATGGATACATTCGTGCGAATGAATTAGAATGGATACATTCGTGCGAAAGAAATAGAATAGATCGTATGAATGAATTAGAATGGATCCTATGAATGAATTAGAATGGATCGTGCGAATGAATTAGAATGGATCGTACGAATGAATTAGAATGGATCGTGCTAATGAATTAGAATTGATCGAACGAATGAATTAGCATGGATCGTGCTAATAAATTAGAATGGAACGTACGAATGAATTAGAAAGGATCGTGTGAAAGAATTAGAATGGATTGTATGAATGAATTAGAATAAATTCGTACGATCCATTCGAATTCATTTGCACGATCCATTCTAATTCATTCATACGATCCATTCTAATTCATTCGTACGATCCATTCTAATTCATTCGCACAAATGTATCCATTCTAATTCATTCGTACGATCCATTCTAATTCATTCGCATGATCCATTCTAATTCATTCGTACGATCCATTCTAATTCATTAGCACGATCCATGCTAATTCATTCGTTCGATCAATTCTAATTTATTAGCACGATCCATTCTAGTTCATTCGTACGATCCATTCTAATTCATTCGCACGATCCATTCTAATTCATTCATAGGATCCATTCTAATTCATTCATACGATCTATTCTAATTCTTTCGCACGAATGTATCCATTCTAATTCATTCGCACGAATGTATCCATTCTAATTCATTCGTACGATCCATTCTAATTCATTCGTACTATCCATTCTAATTCATTCGTACGACCCATTCTAATTCATTCATACGATCTATTCTAATTCATTCATACAATCCATTCCAATTCTTTCACACGATCCATTCTAATTCATTCGTACGATCCATTCTAATTCATTCGCACAATCCATTCTATTTCATTCGTACGATCCATTCTTACTCATTGGTACGATCCATTCTAATTCATTCGCACGAATGTATCCATTCTAATTCATTCGTACAATCCATTCTATTTCATTCGTACGATCCATTCTTACTCATTCGTATGATCCATTCTAATTCATTCGTATGATCCATTCTAATTCATTCGTACGATCCATTCTAATTCATTCGTACGATCCATTCTATTTCATTCGCACGATCCATTCTAATTCATTCATACGATCCATTCTAATTCATTCATACGATCCATTCTAATTCATTCGCCCGATCCATTCTAATTCATTCATACGATCCATTCTATTCGAATGGATCATGCGATCCAGTCGAATTGATTCGCACGATCCATTCTAATTCATTCATACGATTCATTCTAATTCATTCATACAATGCATTCTAATTCTTTCACACGATCCATTCTAATTCATTCGTACGATCCATTCTAATTCATTCGTACAATCCATTCTATTTCATTTGTACGATCCATTCTTACTCATTCGTACGATCCATTCTAATTCATTTATACGATCCATTCTAATTCATTTGTACGATCCATTCTAATTCATTCGTACAATCCATTCTATTTCATTCTTATGATCCATTCTTACTCATTCGTATGATCCATTCTAATTCATTCGCACGAATGTATCCATTCTAATTCATTCATACAATCCATTCTAATACATTCCGTACGATCCATTCTAATTCATTCGTACGATCGTACGAAAGAATTAGAATGGATCGTACGAATGAATTAGAATAGATTGTGCGAATGAATTAGAATGGATCGTACGAATGAATTAGAATGGATCGTACGAATGAATTAGAATGGATCATACGAATAAGTAAGAATGGATCGTACGAACGAATTAGAATGGATCGTACGAATGAATTAGAATGGATCGTACGAAGAAATTAGAATGGATACATTTGTCCGAATGAATTAGGATGGATCATACGAATGAGTAAGAATGGATCGTACGAATGAAATAGAATAGATTGTACGAATGAATTAGAATGGATCCTACGAATGAATTAGAATGGATCGTGTGAAAGAATTAGAATGGGTTGTTTGAATGAATTAGAATGGATCGTATGAATGAATTAGAATGGATCGTGCGAATGAATTCGAATGGATCGTACGAATTCATTCTAATTCATTCATACAATCCATTCTAATTCTTTCACACGATCCATTCTAATTCATTCGTACGTTCCATTCTAACTCATTAGCACGATCCATGCTAATTCATTCATTCGATCAATTCTAATTCATTAGCACGATCCATTCTAATTCATTCGTACGATCCATTCTAATTCATTCGCACGATCCATTCTAATTCATTCATAGGATCCATTCTAATTCATTCATACGATCTATTCTAATTCATTCGCACGAATGTATCCATTCTAATTCATTCGCACGAATGTATCCATTCTAATTCATTCGCACGAATGTATCCATTCTAATTCATTCGTACGATCCATTCTAATTCATTCGTACGATCCTTTCGAATTCATTCGCACGATCCATTCTAATTCATTCATATGATCTATTCTAATTCATTCATACAATCCATTCTAATTCTTTCACACGATCCATTCTAATTCATTCGTACGATCCATTCTAATTCATTCGTACAATCCATTCTATTTCATTCGTACGATCCATTCTTACTCATTCGTATGATCAATCCTAATTCATTCGTACGATCCATTCTAATTCATTCGTACGATCCATTCTAATTCATTCGCACGAATGTATCCATTCTAGTTCATTCGTACGATCCATTCTAATTCATTCGTACGATCCATTCTAATTCATTCGCACGATCCATTGTAATTCATTCGTACGATCCATTCTAATTCATTCATACGATCCATTCTAATTCATTCGTACGATCCATTCTAATTCATTCGTAGAATCTATTCTAATTCATTCGTACGAATGGATACATTCGTGTGAATGAATTAGAATGGATCGTATGAATGAGTAAGAATGGATCATACGAATGAAATAGAATGGATTGCACGAATGAATTAGAATGGATCGTACGAATGAATTAGAATGGATCATGTGAAAGAATTAGAATGGATTGTATGAATGAATTAGAATGGATCGTACGAAGGAATTAGAATGGATCGTACGAATGAATTAGAATAGATCGTATGAATGAATTAGAATGGATCGTACGAATGAATTAGAATGGATACATTCTTCCGAATGAATTAGAATGGATCGTACGAATGAATTAGAATGGATCGTGCTAATGAATTAGAATTGATCGAACGAATGAATTAGCATGGATCGTGCATTCGTACGATCCATTCTAATTCATTCGTAAGATCCATTCTAATTCATTAGTTCGATCCATTCTAATTCATTCGTACAATCCATTCTAATTCATTCGCACGAATGTATCCATTCTAGTTCATTCGTACGATCCATTCTAATTCATTCGTACGATCCATTCTAATTCATTCATACGATCTATTCTAATTCATTCATATAATCCATTCTAATTCTTTCACACGATCCATTCTAATTCATTCGTACGATCCATTCTAATTCATTCGCACAATCCATTCTATTTCAATCGTACGATCCATTCTTACTCATTCGTATGATCCATTCTAATTCATTCGCACGAATGTATCCATAATGGATCATACGAATGAGTAAGAATGGATCGTACGGATGAAATAGAATGGATTGTGCGAATGAATTAGAATGGACCGTACGAATGAATTAGAATGGATACTGTGACGACCAAGATCCAATAGGCCAATAGCCAAGAGCCAAGACTCCTGAGGCGGGAATGCCAAGATGGATGAGGTGAGGTGAGGTGAGGTGAGGTGTACAAGGCCATGAGTTAGCCCCACATCGCCTGGAGAGAAGGAGATTCTGAGCTACTTATATAATTTCCCCTCCCAAACATAGAAGACGCGTTTTAAAGCCGTGCGCCGCTACGGAATTCGTAAAAACTCCGTAGTTAAGCGTGCTCGGGCGAGAGTAGTACCAGGATGGGTGACCTCCCTGGGAAGTTCTCGTGCGGGCACGAGCAAAGCGGACAATATCTTGTGTGTTTGGGGCGGATGTTACACAATGGTATCAGAGCCGGTTCTCCTCGCTATGGGGGGTCTAACCCTACACGAGGACGTTGTAGCCCTATGGGGGGTGGATTGTGACGACCAAGATCCAATAGGCCAATAGCCAAGAGCCAAGACTCCTGAGGCGGGAATGCCAAGATGGATGAGGTGAGGTGAGGTGAGGTGAGGTGTACAAGGCCATGAGTTAGCCCCACATCGCCTGGAGAGAAGGAGATTCTGAGCTACTTATATAATTTCCCCTCCCAAACATAGAAGACGCGTTTTAAAGCCGTGCGCCGCTACGGAATTCGTAAGAACTCCGTAGTTAAGCGTGCTCGGGCGAGAGTAGTACCAGGATGGGTGACCTCCCTGGGAAGTTCTCGTGCGGGCACGAGCAAAGCGGACAATATCTTGTGTGTTTGGGGCGGATGTTACAGGATCATACGAATGAATTAGAATGGATCGTACGAATTAATTAGAATGGATACATTCGTGCGAATGAATTAGAATGGATTGTATGAATGAATTAGAATGGATCGTACGAATGAATTAGAATGGATCATACGAATTAATTAGAATGGATCATACGAATGAATTAGAATGGATCGTACGAATGAATTAGAATGGATCGTACGAATGAACAAGAATGGATCGTACGAATGAATTAGAATGGATCGCACGAATGAACTAGAATGGATACATTTGTGCAAATGAATTAGAATGGATCATACGAATGAATTAGAATGGATCGTACGAATGAATTAGAATGGATCGTGCGAATGAATTAGAATGGATCGTACGAATGAATTAGAATGGATCGTACGAATGAACTAGAATTGATACATTCGTGCGAATGAATTAGAATGGATCATACGAATGAATTTGAATGGATCGTACGAATGAATTAGGATTGATCATACGAATGAGTAAGAATGGATCGTACGAATGAGTAAGAATGGATCGTACGAATGAATTAGAATGGATCGTATGAATGAATTAGAATGGATCGTACGAATGAATTAGAATGGATCGTACGAATGAATTAGAATGGATCGTACGAATGAATTAGAATGGATCGCACGAATGAACTAGAATGGATACATTCGTGCGAATGAATTAGAATGGATCGTACGAATGAATTAGAATGGATCGTACGAATGAATTCGAATGGATCTTACGAATGAATTAGAATGGATCGTATGAATGAATTAGAATGGATCGTACGAATGAATTAGAATGGATACATTCGTGCGAATGAATTAGAATGGATCGGACTAATGAATTAGAATGGATCAGACAAATGAATTAGAATGGATCGTACGAATGAATTAGAATAGATCGTACGAATAAATTAGAATTGATACATTCATCCGAATGAATTAGAATGGATCATACGAATGAGTAAGAATGGATCGTACGAATGAAATAGAATAGATTGTATGAATGAATTAGAATGGATTCGTACGAATGAATTAGAATGGATACATTCGTGCGAATGAATTAGAATGGATCATACCAATGAGTAAGAATGGATCGTATGAATGAAATAGAATGGATTGTGCGAATGAATTAGAATGGATCGGACGAATGAATTAGAATGGATCGTGTGAAAGAATTAGAATAGATTGTATGAATGAATTAGAATAGATCGTATGAATGAATTAGAATGGATCGTACGAATGAATTAGAATGGATCGTACGAATGAATTAGAATGGATCGAACGAATGAATTAGAATGGATACATTCATGCGAAAGAATTAGAATAGATCGTATGAATGAATTAGAATGAATCCTATGAATGAATTAGAATGGATAGTGCGAATGAATTAGAATGGATCGTACGAATGAATTAGAATGGATCGTGCTAATGAATTAGAATTGATCGAACGAATAAATTAGCATGGATCGTGCTAATGAATTAGAATGGAACGTACGAATGAATTAGAATGGATGGTGTGAAAGAATTAGAATGGATTGTATGAATGAATTAGAATGAATTCGTACGATCCATTCGAATTCATTCGCACGATCCATTCTAATTCATTCATACGATCCATTCTAATTCATTCGCACAAATGTATCCATTCTAATTCATTCGTACGATCCATTCTAATTCATTCGTACGATCCATTCTAATTCATTAGCATGATCCATGCTAATTCATTCGTTCGATCAATTCTAATTCATTAGCACGATCCATTCTAATTCATTCGTACGATCCATTCTAATTCATTCGCACGATCCATTCTAATTCATTCGTACGATCCATTCTAATTCTTTCACACGACCCATTCTAATTCATTCGTACGATCCATTCTAATTCATTCGCACGATCCATTCTAATTCATTCGTACGATCCATTCTAATTCATTCATACGATCCATTCTAATTCATTCGTACGATCCATTCTAATTCATTCGTACAAATGTATCCATTCTAATTCATTCGTACGATCCATTCTAATTCATTCGCACAATCCATTCTAATTCATTCGTACGATCCATTCTAATTCATTCGCACGATCTGTTCTTATTCATTCACACAATCCATTCTAATTCATTCGCACGAATGTATACATTCTAATTCATTCGTACGATCCATTCTAATTCATTCGTATGATCCATTCTAATTAATTCGTATGATCCATTCTAATTCATTCGTATGATCCATTCTAATTCATTCATACAATCCATTCTAATTCATTCGTACGATCCATTCTAATTCACTCATACGATCCATTCTAATACATTCATACGATCCATTCTAATTCATTTGCACGAATATATCCATTCTAATTCATTCGTACGATCCATTCTAATTCATTCGCATGATCCATTCTAATTCATTCATAGGATCCATTCTAATTCATTCATACGATCTATTCTAATTCTTCCGCACGAATGTATCCATTCTAATTCATTCGCACGAATGTATCCATTCTAATTCATTCGTACGATCCATTCTAATTCATTCGTATGATCCATTCTAATTCATTCATATGATCCATTCTAATTCATTCATACAATCTATTCTAATTCATTCATACAATCCATTCTAATTCTTTCACACGATCCATTCTCATTCATTCGTACGATCCATTCTAATTCAATCACACAATCCATTCTATTTCATTCGTACGATCCATTCTTACTCATTGGTACGATCCATTCTAATTCATTCGCATAAATGTATCCATTCTAATTCATTCGTACGAATCCATTCTAATTCATTCGTACAATCTATTCTATTTCATTCGTACGATCCATTCTTACTCATTCGTATGATCCATTCTAATTCATTCGGACGAATGTATCCATTCTAATTTATTCGTACGATCCATTCTAATTCATTCGTACGATCCATTCTAATTCATTCGTACGATCCATTCTAATTCATTCGTCCGATCCATTCTAATTCATTCGCACGAATGTATCTATTCTAATTCATTCGTATGATCCATTCTAATTCATTCGTATGATCCATTCTAATTCATTCGTAAGATCCATTCTAATTCATTCGTACGATCCATTCTAATTCATTCGTACGATCCATTCTAATTCATTCGCACGAATGTATCCATTCTAGTTCATTCGTATGATCCATTCTAATTCATTCGTACGATCCATTCTAATTCATTCGCACGATCCATTCTAATTCATTCGTATGATCCATTCTAATTCATTCATACGATCCGTTCTATTTCATTCGTACGATCCATTCTAATTCATTCGCACAAATGTATTCATTCTAATTCATTCGTACGATCCATTCTAATTCATTCGCACGATCCATTCTAATTCATTCGTACGATCCATTCTAATTCTTTCACACGATCCATTCTAATTCATTCGTACGATCCATTCTAATTCATTCGCACGATCTGTTCTTATTCATTCGCACAATCCATTCTAATTCATTCGCACGAATGTATCCATTCTAATTCATTCGTACGATCCATTCTAATTCATTCGTACGATCCATTCTAATTCATTCATACGATCTATTCTAATTCATTCATACAATCCATTCTATTTCTTTCACACGATCCATTCTAATTCATTCGTACGATCCATTCTAATTCATTCGCACAATCCATTCTATTTCATTCGTACGATCCATTCTAACTCATTCGTACGATCCATTCTAATTCATTCGTACGAGTGTATCCATTCTAATTCATTCGTACGAATCCATTCTAATTCATTCGTACAATCTATTCTATTTCATTCGTACGATCCATTCTTACTCATTCGTATGATCCATTCTAATTCATTCGGACGAATGTGTCCATTCTAATTTATTCGTACGATCCATTCTAATTCATTCGTACGATCCATTCTAATTCATTCGTACGATCCATTCTAATTCATTCGTACGATCCATTCTAATTCATTCGTCCGATCCATTCTAATTCATTCGCACGAATGTATCCATTCTAATTCATTCGTACGATCCATTCTAATTCATTCATACGATCCATTCTAATTCATTCGAAAGATCCATTCTAATTCATTCGTACGATCTATTCTAATTCATTCGTACGATCCATTCTAATTCATTCGCACGAATGTATCCATTCTAGTTCATTCGTACGATCCATTCTAATTCATTCGTACGATCCATTCTAATTCATTCGCACGATCCATTCTAATTCATTCGTACGATCCATTCTAATTCATTCATATGATCCATTCTAATTCATTCTTACGATCCATTCTAATTCATTCGCACAAATGTATCCATTCTAATTCATTCGTACGATCCATTCTAAATCATTCGCACGATCCATTCTAATTAATTCGTATGATCCATTCTAATTCTTTCACACGATCCATTCTAATTCATTCGTACGATCCATTCTAATTCATTCGCACGATCTGTTCTTATTCATTCGCACAATCCATTCTAATTCATTCGCACAAATGTATCCATTCTAATTCATTCATACCATCCATTCTAATTCATTCGTACGATCCATTCTATTTCATTCGTATGATCCATTCTAATTCATTCGTACGATCAATTCTAATTCATTCGCACGAATGTATCCATTCTAATTCATTCGTACGATCCTGAATTAGAATGGATCGTACGAATGAATTAGAATGGATACCTTTGTGCATATGAATTAGAATGGATCGTACGAATGAATTAGAATGGATCATATTAATGAATTAGAATGGATCGTACGAATGAATTAGAATGGATACATTCGTGCGAATGAATTAGAATGGACCGTGCATGAATGTATACATTCTAATTCATTCGTACGATCCATTCTAATTCATTAATATGATCCATTCTAATTCATTCGTACACAAAGGTATCCATTCTAATCCATTCGTCGGATCCATTCTAATCCATTCGTATGATCCATTCTAATTCATTCGTACGATCCATTCTAATTCATTCGCACGAATGTATCCATTCTAATTCATTAATATGATTCATTCTAATTGATTCGTACGATCCATTCTAATTCATATGCACAAAGGTATCCATTCTAATCCATTTGTAGGATCCATTCTAATCCATTCGTACGATCCATTCTAATTCATTCGTACGATCCATTCTAATTCATTCGCTCGAATATATCCATTCTAATCCATGCGTACGATCCATTCTAATCCATTCGTACGATCTATTGTAATTCATTCGCATGAATGTAACCATTCTAATTCATTCATTTGACCCATTCTAATTAATTCGTACGATCTATTCTAATTCATTCGTCCGATCCATTCTAATTCATTCGCACGAATGTATCCATTCTAATTCATTCGTACGATCCATTCTAATTCATTCGTACGATCCATTCTAATTCATTCGTACGATCCATTCTAATTCATTCGTAAGATCCATTCTAATTCATTCGTACGATCCATTCTAATTAGAATGGATCATACGAATTAATTAGAATGGATCATACGAATGAACTAGAATGGATCGTACGAATTAATTAGAATGGATCGTACGAATGAATTAGAATTGATACATTCGTGCGAATGAATTAGAATGGATTGTGCGAATGAATAAGAACAGATCGTGCGAATGAATTAGAATGGATCGTACGAATGAATTAGAATGGATCGTGCGAATGAATTAGAATGGATCGTACGAATGAATTAGAATGGATACATTTGTGCGAATGAATTAGAATGGATCGTACGAATGAATTAGAATGGATCATATGAATGAATTAGAATGGATCGTATGAATGAATTAGAATGGATCGTACGAATGAATTAGAATGGATCGTGCGAATGAATTAGAATGGATCGTATGAATGAACTAGAATGGATACATTCGTGCGAATGAATTAGAATGGATCGTACGAATGAATTAGAATGGATCGTACGAATGAATTAGAATGGATCTTACGAATGAATTAGAATGGATCGTACGAATGAATTAGAATGGATCGTATGAATGAATTAGAATGGATACATTCGTGCGAATGAATTAGAATGGATCGTACGAATAAATTAGAATGGATCGTATGAATGGTTTAGAATGGATATATTCGTGCGAATGAATTAGAATGGATCAGACGAATGAATTAGAATGGATCGTACGAATGAAGTAGAATGGATCAAATGAATGAATTAGAATGGTTACATTAATGCGAATGAATTAGAATGGATCATACGAATGGATTAGAATGGATCGTACGAATGGATTACAATGGATACATTCGTGCGAATGAATTAGAATGGATACATTCGTGCGAATGAATTTGAATGGATCGTACGAATGAATTAGAATGGATCGTGCTAATGTATTAGAATAGATCGTACGAATGAAATAGAATGAATTGTACGAATGATTTAGAATGGATCGTACGAATGAATTAGAATGAATCGTACGAATGATTTAGAATGGATACATTCGTGCGAATGATTTAGAATGGATCATACGAATGAGTAAGAATGGATCGTACGAATGAAATAGAATGGATCATATTAATGAATTAGAATGGATCGTACGAATGAATTAGAATGGATACATTCGTGCGAATGAATTAGAATGGATCGTGCACGAATGTATCCATTCTAATTCATTCGTACGATCCATTCTAATTCATTAATATGATCCATTCTAATTCATTCGTTCGATCCTTTCTAATTCATATGCACAAAGGTATCCATTCTAATCCATTCGTAGGATCCATTCTAATCCATTCGTACGATCCATTCTAATTCATTCGTACGATCCATTCTAATTCATTCGCTCGAATGTATCCATTCTAATCCATTCGTACGATCCATTCTAATCCATTCGTACAATCCATTCTAATTCATTCGCATGAATGTAACCATTCTAATTCATTCATTTGATCCATTCTAATTCATTCGTCCGATCCATTCTAATTCATTCGCATGAATGTATCCATTCTAATTCATTCGTACGATCAATTCTAATTCATTCGTACGATCCATTCTAATTCATTCATAAGATCCATTCTAATTCATTCGTACGATCTATTCTAATTCATTCGTACGATCCATTCTAATTCATTCGTAAGATCCATTCTAATTCATTCGTACGATCCATTCTAATTCATTCGTACGATACATTCTAATTCATTAGCATGGATCGTGCGAATGAATTAGAATGGATCGTACGAATGAATTAGAATGGATCGTACGAATGAATTAGAATGGATCTTACGAATGAATTAGAATGGATCGTATGAATGAATTAGAATGGATCGTACGAATGAATTAGAATGGATACATTCGTGCGAATGAATTAGAATGGATCGGACGAATGAATTAGAATGGATCGTACGAATGAATTAGAATGGATCGTACGAATGAATTAGAATGGATCGTACGAATAAATTAGAATGGATACATTCGTCTGAATGAATTAGAATGGATCATACGAATGAGTAAGAATGGATCGTACGAATGAAATAGAATAGATTGTACGAATGAATTAGAATGGATACATTCGTGCGAAAGAATTAGAATGGATCGTACCAATGAGTAAGAATGGATCGTACGAATGAAATAGAATGGATTGTGCGAATGAATTAGAATGGATCGTAAGAATGAATTAGAATGGATCGTGTGAAAGAATTAGAATGGATTGTATGAATGAATTAGAATAGATCGTATGAATGAATTAGAATGGGTCGTACGAATGAATTAGAATGGATCGTACGAATGAATTAGAATGGATACATTCGTGTGAATGAATTAGAATGGATACATTCGTGCGAAAGAATTAGAATAGATCGTATGAATGAATTAGAATGGATCCTATGAATGAATTAGAATGGATCGTGCGAATGAATTAGAATGGATCGTACGAATGAATTAGAATGGATCGTGCTAATGAATTAGAATTGATCAAACGAATGAATTAGCATGGATCGTTCTAATGAATTAGAATGGAACGTACGAATGAATTAGAATGGATCGTGTGAAAGAATTAGAATGGATTGTATGAATGAATTAGAATGAATTCGTACGATCCATTCGAATTTATTCGCACGATCCATTCTAATTCATTCATACGATCCATTCTAATTCATTCGTACGATCCATTCTAATTCATTCGCACAAATGTATCCATTCTAATTCACTCGTACGATCCATTCTAATTCATTCGCATGATCCACTCTAATTCATTCGTACGATCCATTCTAATTCATTAGCACGATCCATGCTAATTCATTCGTTTGATCAATTCTAATTCATTAGCACGATCCATTCTAATTCATTCGTACGATCCATTCTAATTCATTCGCACGATCCATTCTAATTTATTCATAGGATCCATTCTAATTCATTCATACGATCTATTCTACTTCTTTTGCACGAATGTATCCATTCTAAATCATTCGCACGAATGTATCCATTCTAATTCATTCATACGATCCATTCTAATTCATTCGTACTATCCATTCTAATTCATTCGTACGACCCATTCTAATTCATTCATACGATATATTCTAATTCATTCATACAATCCATTCTAATTCTTTCACACGATCCATTCTAATTCATTCGTACGATCCATTCTAATTCATTCGCACAATCCATTCTATTTCATTCATACGATCCATTCTTACTCATTGGTACGATCCATTCTAATTCATTCACACGAATGTATCCATTCTAATTCATTCGTACAATCCATTCTATTTCATTCGTACGATCCATTCTTACTCATTCGTATGATCCATTCTAATTCATTCGTATGATCCATTCTAATTCATTTGTACGATCCATTCTAATTCATTCGTACGATCCATTCTAATTCATTCACACGATCCATTCTAATTCATTCATACGATCCATTCTAATTCATTCATCCGATCCATTCTAATTCATTCGCCCGATCCATTCTAATTCATTCATACGATCCATTCTATTCGAATGGATCATGCGATCCAGTCGAATTCATTCGCACGATCCATTCTAATTCATTCATACGATCCATTCTAATTCATTCATACAATGCATTCTAATTCTTTCACACGATCCATTCTAATTCATTCGTACGATCCATTCTAATTCATTCGTACAATCCATTCTATTTCATTTGTACGATCCATTCTTACTCATTCGTATGATCCATTCAAATTCTTTCATACGATCCATTCTAATTCATTTGTACGATCCATTCTAATTCATTCGTACAATCCATTCTATTTCATTCATACGATCCATTCTAACTCATTCGTATGATCCATTCTAATTCATTCGCACGAATGTATCCATTCTAATTCATTCATACAATCCATTCTAATACATTCCGTACGATCCATTCTAATTCATTCGTACGATCGTACGAAAGAATTAGAATGGATCGTACGAATGAATTAGAATAGATTGTGCGAATGAATTAGAATGGATCGTACGAATGAATTAGAATGGATCGTACGAATGAATTAGAATGGATCATACGAGTAAGTAGGAATGGATCGTACGAATGAATTAGAATGGATCGTACGAATGAATTAGAATGGATCGTACGAATAAATTAGAATGGATACATTCGTCCGAATGAATTAGAATGGATCATACGAATGAGTAAGAATGGATCGTACGAATGAAATAGAATAGGTTGTACGAATGAATTAGAATGGATCCTACGAATGAATTAGAATGGATCGTGTGAAAGAATTAGAATGGATTGTATGAATGAATTAGAATGGATCGTATGAATGAATTAGAATGGATCGTGTGAATGAATTCGAATGGATCGTACGAATTCATTCTAATTCATTCATTCAATCCATTCTAATTCTTTCACACGATCCATTCTAATTCATTCGTACGTTCCATTCTAATTCATTAGCACGATCCATGCTAATTCATTCATTCGATCAATTCTAATTCATTAGCACGATCCATTCTAATTCATTCGTACGATCCATTCTAATTCATTCGCACGATCCATTCTAATTCATTCATTGGATCCATTCTAATTCATTCATACGATCTATTCTAATTCATTCGCACGAATGTATCCATTCTAATTCATTTGCACGAATGTATCTATTCTAATTCATTTGTACGATCCATTCTAATTCATTCGTACGATCCATTCGAATTCATTCGCACGATCCATTCTAATTCATTCATATGATCCATTCTAATTCATTCATACAATCCATTCTAATTCTTTCACACGATCCATTCTAATTCATTCGTACGATCCATTCTAATTCATTCGTACAATCCATTCTATTTCATTCGTACGATCCATTCTTACTCATTCGTATGATCCATTCTAATTCATTCGTACGATCCATTCTAATTCTTTCGTACGATCCATTCTAATTCATTCGTACGATCCATTCTAATTGATTTGCACGAATGTATCCATTCTAGTTCATTCGTACGATCCATTCTAATTCATTCGTACGATCCATTCTAATTCATTCGCACGATCCATTCTAATTCATTCGTACGATCCATTCTAATTCATTCATACGATCCATTCTAATTCATTCGTACGATCCATTCTAATTCATTCGTACAATCTATTCTAATTCATTCGTACGAATGGATACATTCGTGTGAATGAATTAGAATGGATCGTATGAATGAGTAAGAATGGATCATACGAATGAAATAGAATGGATTGCACGAATGAATTAGAATGGATCGTACGAATGAATTAGAATGGATCGTGTGAAAGAATTAGAATGGATTGTATGAATGAATTAGAATGGATCGTACGAAGGAATTAGAATAGATCGTACGAATGAATTAGAATGGATCGTACGAATGAATTAGAATGGATCATGTGAAAGAATTAGAATGGATCGTACCAATGAATTAGAATGGATCGTGCGAATGAATTAGAATGGATCGTACGAATGAATTAGAATGGATCGTGCTAATGAATTAGAATTGATCGAACGAATGAATTAGCATGGATCGTGCATTTGTACGATCCATTCTAATTCATTCGTAAGATCCATTCTAATTCATTCGTACGATCCATTCTAATTCATTCGTACAATCCATTCTAATTCATTCGCACGAATGTATCCATTCTAGTTCATTCGTACGATCCATTCTAATTCATTCGTACGATGCATTCTAATTCATTCATACGATCTATTCTAATTCATTCATATAATCCATTCTAATTCTTTCACACGATCCATTCTAATTCATTCGTACGATCCATTCTAATTCATTCGCACAATCCATTCTATTTCATTCGTACGATCCATTCTTACTCATTCGTATGATCCATTCTAATTCATTCGCACGAATGTATCCATAATGGATCATACGAATGAGTAAGAATGGATCGTACGGATGAAATAGAATGGATTGTGCGAATGAATTAGAATGGACCGTACGAATGAATTAGAATGGATACATTCGTGCGAATGAATTAGAATGGATCGGACGAATGAATTAGAATGGATCGTACGAATGAATTAGAATGGATTGTACGAATGAATTAGAATGGATCGTACAAATAAATTAGAATGGATACATTCATCCGAATGAATTAGAATGGATCATACGAATGAGTAAGAATGGATCGTACGAATGAAATAGAATAGATTGTACGAATGAATTATCGTGCGAATGAATTAGAATGGATCGTACGAATGAATTAGAATGGATCGTACGAATGAATTAGAATGGATCGTGCGAATGAATTCGAATGGATCGTACGAATGAATTAGAATGGATCGTGCGAATGAATTTGAATGGATCGTACGAATGAATTAGAATGGATACATTTGTGCGAATGAATTAGAATGGATCGTACGAATGGATTAGAATGGATCGTACGAATGGATTAGAATGGATACATTCGAGCGAATGAATTAGAATGGATCGTACGAATGAATTAGAATGGATCGTACGAATGGATTAGAATGGATCCTACGAATGGATTAGAATGGATACCTTTGTGCATATGAATTAGAATGGATCGTACGAATGAATTAGAATAGATCATATTAATGAATTAGAATGGATCGTACGAATGAATTAGAATGGATACATTCGTGCGAATGAATTAGAATGGATCGTACGAATGAATTAGAATGGATACATTCGTGCGAATGAATTAGAATGGATCGTGCGAATCCATTAGACTGGATCGTGCGAATGAATAAGAATGGATCATACGAATGAATTAGAATGGATCGTACGAATTAATTAGAATGGATACATTCGTGCGAATGAATTAGAATGGATTGTATGAATGAATTAGAATGGATCGTACGAATGAATTAGAATGGATCATACGAATTAATTAGAATGGATCATACGAATGAATTAGAATGGATCGTACGAATGAATTAGAATGGATCGTACGAATGAACTAGAATAGATCGTACGAATGAACTAGAATGGATACATTCGTGCGAATGAATTAGAATGGATCGTACGAATGAATTAGAATGGATCGTACGAATGAATTAGAATGGATCGTACGAATGAATTAATATGGATCGTGCGAATGAATTAGAATGGCTCGTACGAATGAATTAGAATGGATCGTGTGAAAGAATTAGAATGGATCGTACGAATGAATTAGAATGGATCATGCGAATGAATTAGAATGGATCGTACGAATGAATTAGAATGGATACATTTGTGCGAATGAATTAGAATGGATCGTACGAATGAATTAGAATGGATCGTATGAATGAATTAGAATGGATCGTACGAATGAATTAGAATGGATCGTGCGAATGAATTAGAATGGATCGTACGAATGAATTAGAATGGATCGTACGAATGAACTAGAATGGATACATTCGTGCGAATGAATTAGAATGGATCGTACGAATGAATTAGAATGGATCATATTAATGAATTAGAATGGATCGTACGAATGAATTAGAATGGATACATTCGTGCGAATGAATTAGAATGGATCGTGCGAATCAATTAGACTGGATCGTGTGAATGAATAAGAATAGATCATACGAATGAATTAGAATGGATCGTACGAATTAATTAGAATGGATACATTCGTGCGAATGAATTAGAATGGATTGTATGAATGAATTAGAGTGGATCGTACGAATGAATTAGAATGGATTATACGAATTAATTAGAATGGATCATACGAATGAATTAGAATGGATCGTACGAATGAATTAGAATGGATCGTACGAATGAATTAGAATCGATACATTCGTGCGAATGAATTAGAATGGATTGTGCGAATGAATAAGAACAGATCGTGCGAATGAATTAGAATGGATCGTACGAATGAATTAGAATGGATCGTGTGAATGAATTAGAATGGATCGTACGAATGAATTAGAATGGATACATTTGTGCGAATGAATTAGAATGGATCGTACGAATGAATTAGAATGGATCGTATGAATGAATTAGAATGGATCGTACGAATGAATTAGAATGGATCGTGCGAATGAATTAGAATGGATCGTACGATTGAATTAGAATGGATCGTACGAATGAACTAGAATGGATACATTCGTGCGAATGAATTAGAATGGATCTTACGAATGAATTAGAATGGATCGTGCGAATGAATTAGAATGGATCGTACGAATGAATTAGAATGGATCATGTGAAAGAATTAGAATGGATCGTACGAATGAATTAGAATGGATCGTGCGAATGAATTAGAATGGATCGTACGAATGAATTAGAATGGATACATTTGTGCGAATGAATTAGAATGGATCGTACGAATGAATTAGAATGGGTCGTATGAATGAATTAGAAAGGATCGTACGAATGAATTAGAATGGATCGTGCGAATGAATTAGAATGGATCACACGAATGAATTAGAATGGATCGTGCGAATGAATTAGAATGGATCGTACGAATGAATTAGAATGGATACATTTGTGCGAATGAATTAGAATGGATCGTACGAATGAATTAGAATGGATCGTATGAATGAATTAGAATGGATCGTGCGAATGAATTCGAATGGATCGTACGAATTCATTCTAATTCATTCATACAATCCATTCTAATTCTTTCACACGATCCATTCTAATTCATTCGTACGTTCCATTCTAATTCATTAGCACGATCCATGCTAATTCTTTCGTTCGATAAATTCTAATTCATTACCACGATCCATTCTAATTCATTCGTATGATCCATTCTAATTCATTCGCACGATCCATTCTATTTCATTCATAGGATCCATTCTAATTCATTCATACGATCTATTCTAATTCTTTCACACGAATGTATCCATTCTAATTCATTCGCACGAATGTATCCATTCTAATTCATTCGTACGATTCATTCTAATTCATTCATACGATCCATTCAAATTCATTCGTACGATCCATTCTAATTCATTCATACGATCTATTCTAATTCATTCATACAATCCATTCTAATTCTTTCACATGATCCATTCTAATTCATTCATACGATCCATTCTAATTCCTTCGTATGATCCATTCTAATTCATTCGTACGATCTATTCTAATTCGTTCGTACGATCCATTCTAATTCCTTCGTACGATCCATTCTAATTCATTCGTACGATCCATTCTAATTCATTCGTACAATCTATTCTAATTCATTCGTACGAATGGATACATTCGTGTGAATGAATTAGAATGGATCGTACGAATGAGTAAGAATGGATCGTACAAATGAAATAGAATGGATTGCACGAATGAATTAGAATGGATCGTACGGATGAATTAGAATGGATCGTGTGAAAGAATTAGAATGGATTGTATAAATGAATTAGAATGGATCGTACGAATGAATTAGAATGGATCGTACTAGGATCCATTCTAATTCATTCGTACAATCTATTCTATTTCATTCGTACGATCCATTCTTACTCATTCGTATGATCCATTCTAATTCATTCGGATGAATGTATCCATTCTAATTTATTCGTACGATCCATTCTAATTCATTCGTATGATCCATTCTAATTCATTCGTACGATCCATTCTTACTCATTCGTATGATCCATTCTAATTCATTCGTACGATCCATTCTAATTCATTCGTACGATCGATTCTAATTCATTCGCACTATCCATTCTAATTCATTCGTACGATCCATTCTAATTCATTCGTATGATCCATTCTAATTTATTCGTTCAAATATATCCATTCTAATTCATTCGTACGATCCATTCTAATTTATTCGCACGATCCATTCTAATTCATTCGCACGAATGTATCCATTCTAATTCATTTGCACGATCCATTCTAATTCATTCCTATGATCTATTCTAATTCATTCGTACGATCCATTCTAATTCATTCTTACGATCCATTCTACGATCCATTCTAATTCATTCGTATATTCCATTCTAATATATTAGCACGATCCATGCTAATGAATTAGAATGGATCGTACGATCCAATCTAATTCTTTCATACGATCCATTCTTACTCATTCGTATGATCCATTCTAATTCAATCGTACGATACATTCTAATTCATTCGTACGATCCATTCTAATTCCTTCGTATGATCCATTCTAATTAATTCGTACGATCCATTCTAATTCATTTGTACGATCCATTCTAATTCATTCGCGCAATCTATTCTAATTCATTCGTACGATCTATTCTAATTCATTCGTACGATCCATTCTAATTCATTCATACAATCCATTCTAATTTATTCGTACGAATGTATCCATTCTAATTCATTCGTGCGATCCATTCTAATTCATTCGCACAATCTATTCTAATTCATTCATACGATCCATTCTGATTCATTCGCACGAATGTATCCATTCTAATTCATTGATACGATCCATTCTACTTCATTCGTACTATCCATTCTAATTCACTCATACGATCCATTCTAATTCATTCATACGATCCATTCTAATTCATTTGCACGAATATATCCATTCTAATTCATTCGTACGATCCATTCTAATTCATTCGCACGACCCATTCTAATTCATTCGTACGATCCATTCTAATTCATTCGTACGATCCATTCTAATTCATTCGTACGATCCATTCTAATTCATTCGTACGATCCATTCTAATTCCTTCGTACGATCCATTCTAATTCATTCGTACGATCCATTCTAATTCATTCGTACAATCTATTCTAATTCATTCGTACGAATGGATACATTCGTGTGAATGAATTAGAATGGATCGTACGAATGAGTAAGAATGGATCGTACGAATGAAATAGAATGGATTGCACGAATGAATTAGAATGGATCGTACGAATGAATTAGAATGGATCGTGTGAAAGAATTAGAATGGATTGTATGAATGAATTAGAATGGATCGTACGAATGAATTAGAATGGATCATACGAATTAATTAGAATGGATCATACGAATAAATTAGAATGGATCGTACGAATGAATTAGAATGGATCGTACGAATGAATTAGAATGGATACATTCGTGCGAATGAATTAGAATGGATTGTGCGAATGAATAAGAACAGATCGTGCGAATGAATTAGAATGGATCGTACGAATGAAAAAGAATTGATCGTGCGAATGAATTAGAATGGATCGTACGAATGAATTAGAATGGATACATTTGTGCGAATGAATTAGAATGGATTGTACGAATGAATTAGAATGGATCGTATGAATGAATTAGAATGGATCGTACGAATGAACTAGAATGGATCGTGCGAATGAATTAGAATGGATCGTACGATTGAATTAGAATGGATCGTGTGAAAGAATTAGAATGGATCGTACGAATGAATTAGAATGGATCGTGCGAATGAATTAGAATGGATCGTACGAATGAATTAGAATGGTTCGTATGAATGACTTAGAATGGATCGTATGAATGAATTAGAATGGATCGTGCGAATGAATTAGAATGGATCGTATGAATGAACTAGAATAGATACATTCGTGCGAATGAATTAGAATGGATCGTACGAATGAATTCGAATGGATCGTACGAATGAATTAGAATGGATCTTACGAATGAATTAGAATGGATCGTATGAATGAATTAGAATGGATCATACGAATGAATTAGAATGGATAGATTCGTGCGAATGAATTAGAATGGATCGTATAAATAAATTAGAATGGATCGTATGTATGGCTTAGAATGGATACATTCGTGCGAATGAATTAGAATGGATCGGACGAATGAATTAGAATGGATCGTACAAATAAATTAGAATGGATTAAATGAATGAATGAGAATGGTTACATTCATGCGAATGAATTAGAATGGATCGTACGAATGGATTAGAATGGATCGTACGAATGGATTATAATGGATACATTCGTGCTAAGGAATTAGAATGGATCGTGCGAATGAATTAGAATGGATCGTACGAATGATGTAGAATGGATCGTGCGAATGAATTTGAATGGATCGTACGAATGAATTAGAATGGATCGTGCTAATGAATTAGAATTGATCGTACGAATAAAATAGAATGGATTGTACGAATGATTTAGAATGGATCGTACGAATGAATTAGAATGGATCGTACGAATAATTTAGAATGGATATATTCGTGCGAATAAATTAGAATGGATCATACGAATGAGTAAGAATGGATCGTACGAATGAAATATAATGGATCATATTAATGAATTAGAATGGATCGTACGAATGAATTAGAATGGATCGTACGAATGAATTAGAATGGATCGTACGATCCATTCTAATTCATATGCACAAAGGTATCCATTCTAATCCATTCGTAGGATCCATTCTAATCCATTCGTACGATCCATTCTAATTCATTCGTACGATCCATTCTAATTCATTCGCTCGAATGTATCCATTCTAATCCATTCGTACGATCCATTCTAATTCATTCGCACGAATGGATCGTACCCATTCTAATTCATTCGTACGATCCATTCTAATTCATTCGTATGATCCATTCTAATTAATTCGTATGATCCATTCTAATTCATTCGTACGATCTATTCTAATTCATTCATACAATCCATTCTAATTCATTCGCACGAATGTATCCATTCTAATTAATTCGTACGATCCATTCTAATTCATTCGTATGATCTATTCTTATTCATTCGCACGATCCAGTCTAATTGATTCGCACGATCCATTCTAATTCATTCGCACGAATGTATCCATTCTAATTCATTCGTACGATCCATTCTAATTCATTAATATGATCCATTCTAATTCATTTGTACGATCCATTCTAATTCATTCGCACGAATGTAACCATTCTAATTCATTCATACGATTAATTCTAATTTATTCGTATGAGCTATTCTAATTCATTCGTACGATCCATTCTAATTAATTCGTACGATCCATTCTAATTCATTCGTACGATCCATTCTAATTCATTCGTCCGATCCATTCTAATTCATTCGCACGAATGTATCCATTCTAATTCATTCGTACGATCCATTCTAATTCATTCGTACGATCCATTCTAATTCATTCGTAAGATCCATTCTAATTCATTCGTACGATCCATTCTAATTCATTCATACGATCCATTCTAATTCATTCGCACGAATGTATCCATTCTAGTTCATTCGTACGATCTATTCTAATTCATTCGCATGGATCGTGCATTCGTACGATCCATTCTAATTCATTCGTAAGATCCATTCTAATTCATTCGTACGATCCATTCTAATTCATTCGTACGATCCATTCTACATCATTCGCACGAATGTATCTATTCTAGTTCATTCGTACGATCCATTCTAATTCATTCGTACGATCCATTCTAATTCATTTGTACGAATGGATACATTCGTGTGAATTAGAATGGATCGTACAAAGGAATTAGAATGGATCGTACGAATGAATTAGGATGGATATATTCGTGCAAATGAATTAGAATGGATCGTATGAATGTATTAGAATGGATCGTATGAGTGAATTAGAATGGATCGTACGAATGAATTAGAATGGATCGTACGAATGAATTAGAATGGATCATACGAATTAATTAGAATGGATCATACGAATAAATTAGAATGGATCGTACGAATGAATTAGAATGGATACATTCGTGCGAATGAATTAGAATGGATAGTGCGAATGAATAAGAACAGATCGTGCGAATGAATTAGAATGGATCGTACGATTGAATTAGAATGGATCGTGCGAATGAATTAGAATAGATCGTACGAATGAATTAGAATGGATACATTTGTGCGAATGAATTAGAATGGATCGTACGAATGAATTAGAATGGATCGTATGAATGAATTAGAATGGATCGTACGAATGAATTAGAATGGATCGTGCGAATGAATTAGAATCGATCGTACGAATGAATTAGAATGGATCGTGTGAAAGAATTAGAATGGATCGTACGAATGAATTAGAATGGATCGTGCGAATGAATTAGAATGGATCGTACGAATGAATTAGAATGGATCGTGCTAATGAATTAGAATTGATCGAACGAATGAATTAGCATGGATCGTGCTAATGAATTAGAATGGATCGTACGAATGAATTAGAATGGATCGTGCGAATGAATTAGAATGGATCGTACGAATGAATTAGAATGGATACATTTGTGCGAATGAATTAGAATGGACCGTATGAATGAATTAGAATGGATCGTGCGAATGAATTCGAATGGATCGTACGAATTTATTCTAATTCATTCATACAATCCATTCTAATTCTTTCACACGATCCATTCTAATTCATTCGTACGTTCCATTCTAATTCATTAGCACGATCCATGCTAATTCATTCGTTCGATCAATTCTAATTCATTAGCAGGATCCATTCTAATTCATTCGTACGATCCATTCTAATTCATTCGCACGATCCATTCTAATTCATTAATAGGATTCATTCTAATTCATTCATACGATCTATTCTAAATCTTTCGCACGAATGTATCCATTCTAATTCATTCGTACGATCCATTCTAATTCATTCGTACGATCCATTCTAATTCATTCATACGATCTATTCTAATTCATTCATACAATCCATTCTAATTCTTTCACACGATCCATTCTAATTCATTCGTCCGATCCATTCTAATTCATTCGCACAATCCATTCTATTTCATTCGTACGATCCATTCTTACTCATTGGTATGATCCATTCTAATTCATTCGCACGAATGTGTCCATTCTAATTCATTCGTACGAATCCATACTAATTCATTCATACAATCTATTCTATTTCATTCGTACGATCCATTCTTACTCATTCATATGATCCATTCTAATTCATTCGGACGAATGTATCCATTCTAATTTATTCGTACGATCTATTCTAATTCATTCGTATGATCCATTCTAATTCATTCGTACGATCCATTCTAATTCATTAGTCTGATCCATTCTAATTCATTCGCACGAATGTATCCAATCTAATTCATTCGTACGATCCATTCTAATTCATTCGTACGATCCATTCTAATTCATTCATAAGATCCATTCTAATTCATTCGTACGATCCATTATAATTCATTCGTACGATCCATTCTAATTCATTCGCACGAATGTATCCATTCTAGTTCATTCGTACGATCCATTCTAATTCATTCGTACGATCCATTCTAATTCATTCGCACGATCCATTCTAATTCATTCGTACGATCCATTCTAATTTATTCATACGATCCATTCTAATTCATTCGTACGATCCATTCTAATTCATTCGCACAAATGTATCCATTCTAATTCATTCGTACGATCCATTCTAATTCATTCGCATGATCCATTCTAATTCATTCGTACGATCCATTCTAATTCTTTCACACGATCCATTCTAATTCATTCGTACGATCCATTCTAATTCATTCGCACGATCCATTCTAATTCATTCGTACGATCCATTCTAATTCATTCGTACGATCCATTCTAATTCATTCGTATGATCCATTCTAATTAATTCGTATGATCCATTCTAATTCATTCGTACGATCCATTCTAATTCATTCATACACAATCCATTCTAATTCATTCGCACGAATGTATCCATTCTAATTAATTCGTACGATCCATTCTAATTCATTCGTATGATCTATTCTTATTCATTCGCACGATCCAGTCTAATTGATTCGCACGATCCATTCTAATTCATTCGCACGAATGTATCCATTCTAATTGATTCGTACGATCCATTCTAATTCATTAATATGATCCATTCTAATTCATTCGTACGATCCATTCTAATTCATATGAACAAAGGTATCCATTCTAATTCATTCGCACGAAAGAATTAGAATGGATTGTATGAAAGAATTAGAATGGATCGTGCGAATGAATTAGAATGGATCGGGCGAATGAATTAGAATGGATCGTACGAATGAATTAGAATGGATACATTAGTGCGAATGAATTAGAATGTATCGTACGAATAAATTAGAATGGATCGTAAGAATGAATTAGAATGGATCGTACGAATGAATTAGAATCGATCGTGCGAATGAATTAGAATGGATCGTACGAATGAATTAGAATGGATCGTATGAATGAACTAGAATGGATACATTCGTGCGAATGAATTAGAATGGATCGTACGAATGAATTAGAATGGATCATACGAATGAATTAGAATGGATCTTACGAATGAATTAGAATGGATCGTACGAATGAATTAGAATGGATCGTACGAATGAATTAGAATGGATACATTCGTGCGAATGAATTAGAATGGATCGGACGAATGAATTAGAATGGATCGTACGAAAGAATTAGAATGGATCGTACGAATAAATTAGAATGGATACATTCATCCGAATGAATTAGAATGGATCATATGAATGAGTAAGAATGGATCGTACGAATGAAATAGAATAGACTGTACAAATGAATTAGAATGGATCCTACGAATGAATTAGAATGGATCGTATGAATGAATTAGAATGGATCGTACGATCCATTCTAATTCATATGCACAAAGGTATCCATTCTAATCCATTCGTAGGATCCATTCTAATCCATTCGTACGATCCATTCTAATTCATTCGTACGATCCATTCTAATTCATTCGCTCGAATATATCCATTCTAATCCATTCGTACGATCCATTCTAATTCATTCGCACGAATGGATCGTACCCATTCTAATTCATTCGTACGATCCATTCTAATTCATTCGTATGATCCATTCTAATTAATTCGTATGATCCATTCTAATTCATTCGTACGATCTATTCTAATTCATTCATACAATCCATTCTAATTCATTCGCACGAATGTATCGATTCTAATTAATTCGTACGATCCATTCTAATTCATTCGTATGATCTATTCTTATTCATTCGCACGATCCAGTCTAATTGATTCGCACGATCCATTCTAATTCATTCGCACGAATGTATCCATTCTAATTCATTCGTACGATCCATTCTAATTCATTAATATGATCCATTCTAATTCATTCGTACGATCCATTCTAATTCATTCGCACGAAGGTAACCATTCTAATTCATTCATACGATTAATTCTAATTTATTCGTATGAGCTATTCTAATTCATTCGTACGATCCATTCTAATTAATTCGTACGATCCATTCTAATTCATTCGTACGATCCATTCTAATTCATTCGTCCGATCCATTCTAATTCATTCGCACGAATGTATCCATTCTAATTCATTCGTACGATCCATTCTAATTCATTCGTACGATCCATTCTAATTCATTCGTAAGATCCATTCTAATTCATTCGTACGATCCATTCTGATTCATTCGCACGATCCATTCTAATTCATTCGCACGAATGTATCCATTCTAGTTCATTCGTTTGATCTATTCTAATTCATTCGCATGGATCGTGCATTCGTATGATCCATTCTAATTCATTCGTAAGATCCATTCTAATTCATTCGTACGATCCATTCTAATTCATTCGTACGATCCATTCTACATCATTCGCACGAATGTATCCATTCTAGTTCATTCGTACGATCCATTCTAATTCATTCGTACGATCCATTCTAATTCATTCGTACGAATGGATACATTCGTGTGAATTAGAATGGATCGTACAAAGGAATTAGAATGGATCGTACGAATGAATTAGGATGGATATATTCGTGCAAATGAATTAGAATGGATCGTATGAATGTATTAGAATGGATCGTATGAGTGAATTAGAATGGATCGTACGAATGAATTAGAATGGATCGTACGAATGAATTAGAATGGATCATACGAATTAATTAGAATGGATCATACGAATGAATTAGAATGGATCGTACGAATGAATTAGAATGGATACATTCGTGCGAATGAATTAGAATGGATAGTGCGAATGAATAAGAACAGATCGTGCGAATGAATTAGAATGGATCGTACGATTGAATTAGAATGGATCGTGCGAATGAATTAGAATGGATCGTACGAATGAATTAGAATGGATACATTTGTGCGAATGAATTAGAATGGATCATACGAATGAATTAGAATGGATCGTATGAATGAATTAGAATGGATCGTGCGAATGAATTAGAATCGATCGTACGAATGAATTAGAATGGATCGTGTGAAAGAATTAGAATGGATCGTACGAATGAATTAGAATGGATCGTGCGAATGAATTAGAATGGATCGTACGAATGAATTAGAATGGATCGTGCTAATGAATTAGAATTGATCGAACGAATGAATTAGCATGGATCGTGCTAATGAATTAGAATGGATCGTACGAATGAATTAGAATGGATCGTGCGAATGAATTAGAATGGATCGTACGAATGAATTAGAATGGATACATTTGTGCGAATGAATTAGAATGGACCGTATGAATGAATTAGAATGGATCGTGCGAATGAATTCGAATGGATCGTACGAATTCATTCTAATTCATTCATACAATCCATTCTAATTCTTTCACACGATCCATTCTAATTCATTCGTACGTTCCATTCTAATTCATTAGCACGATCCATGCTAATTCATTCGTTCGATCAATTCTAATTCATTAGCAGGATCTATTCTAATTCATTCGTACGATCCATTCTAATTCATTCGCACGATCCATTCTAATTCATTCATAGGATTCATTCTAATTCATTCATACGATCTATTCTAAATCTTTCGCACGAATGTATCCATTCTAATTCATTCGTATGATCCATTCTAATTCATTCGTACGATCCATTCTAATTCATTCATACGATCTATTCTAATTTATTCATACAATCCATTCTAATTCTTTCACACGATCCATTCTAATTCATTCGTCCGATCCATTCTAATTCATTCGCACAATCCATTCTATTTCATTCGTACGATCCATTCTTACTCATTGGTATGATCCATTCTAATTCATTCGCACGAATGTGTCCATTCTAATTCATTCGTACGAATCCATTCTAATTCATTCATACAATCTATTCTATTTCATTCGTACGATCCATTCTTACTCATTCATATGATCCATTCTAAGTCATTCGGACGAATGTATCCATTCTAATTTATTCGTACGATCTATTCTAATTCATTCGTATGATCCATTCTAATTCATTCGTACGATCCATTCTAATTCATTAGTCTGATCCATTCTAATTCATTCGCACGAATGTATCCATTCTAATTCATTCGTACGATCCATTCTAATTCATTCGTACGATCCATTCTAATTCATTCGTAAGATCCATTCTAATTCATTCGTACGATCCATTATAATTCATTCGTACGATCCATTCTAATTCATTCGCACGAATGTATCCATTCTAGTTCATTCGTACGATCCATTCTAATTCATTCGTACGATCCATTCTAATTCATTCGCACGATCCATTCTAATTCATTCGTACGATCCATTCTAATTTATTCATACGATCCATTCTAATTCATTCGTACGATCCATTCTAATTCATTCGCACAAATGTATCCATTCTAATTCATTCGTACGATCCATTCTAATTCATTCGCATGATCCATTCTAATTCATTCGTACGATCCATTCTAATTCTTTCACACGATCCATTCTAATTCATTCGTACGATCCATTCTAATTCATTCGCACGATCCATTCTAATTCATTCGTACGATCCATTCTAATTCATTCGTACGATCCATTCTAATTCATTCGTATGATCCATTCTAATTAATTCGTATGATCCATTCTAATTCATTCGTACTATCCATTCTAATTCATTCATACACAATCCATTCTAATTCATTCGCACGAATGTATCCATTCTAATTAATTCATACGATCCATTCTAATTCATTCGTATGATCTATTCTTATTCATTCGCACGATCCAGTCTAATTGATTCGCACGATCCATTCTAATTCATTCGCACGAATGTATCCATTCTAATTGATTCGTACGATCCATTCTAATTCATTAATATGATCCATTCTAATTCATTCGTACGATCCATTCTAATTCATATGAACAAAGGTATCCATTCTAATTCATTCGCACGTAAGAATTAGAATGGATTGTATGAAAGAATTAGAATGGATCGTGCGAATGAATTAGAATGGATCGTAAGAAGGAATTAGAATGGATCTTACAAATGAGTAAGAATGGATCGTACGAATGAATTAGAATGGATCATACGAATGAATTAGAATGGATCATACGAATTAATTAGAATGGATCGTACGAATGAATTAGAATGGATCGTACGAATGAATTAGAATGGATACATTCGTGCGAATGAATTAGAATGGATCGGACGAATGAATTAGAATGGATCGTACGAATGAATTAGAATGGATACATTAGTGCGAATGAATTAGAATGGATCGTACGAATGAATTAGAATGGATCGTAAGAATGAATTAGAATGGATCGTACGAATGAATTAGAATCGATCGTGCGAATGAATTAGAATGGATCGTACGAATGAATTAGAATGGATCGTATGAATGAACTAGAATGGATACATTCGTGCGAATGAATTAGAATGGATCGTACGAATGAATTAGAATGGATCATACAAATGAATTAGAATGGAGCTTACGAATGAATTAGAATGGATCGTACGAATGAATTAGAATGGATCATACGAATGAATTAGAATGGATACATTCGTGCGAATGAATTAGAATGGATCGGACGAATGACTTAGAATGGATCGTACGAAAGAATTAGAATGGATCGTACGAATAAATTAGAATGGATACATTCGTCCGAATGAATTAGAATGGATCATACGAATGAGTAAGAATGGATCGTACGAATAAAATAGAATAGACTGTACGAATGAATTAGAATGGATCCTACGAATGAATTAGAATGGATCGTGTGAAAGAATTAGAATGGATTGTATGAATGAATTAAAATGGATCGTATGAATGAATTAGAATGGATCGTGCGAATGAATTCGAATGGATCGTACGAATTCATTCTATTTCATTCGTACGATCCATTCTAATTCATATGCACAAAGGTATCTATTCTAATTCATTCGTACGATCCATTCTAATTCAGGATTGTACGAATGAATTAGAATAGATACATTCGTGCGAATGAATTAGAATTGATCATACGAATGAGTAAGAATGGATCGGACGAATGAATTAGAATGGATTGTACGAATGAATTAGAATGGATCAAATGAATGAATTAGAATGGTTACATTCATGCGAATGAATTAGAATAGATCGTACGAATGAAGTAGAATGGATCGTATGAATGAATTAGAATGGATACATTCGTGCGAATGAATTAGAATGGATCGTATGAATGAATTAGAATAGATTGTGCGAATGAATTAGAATGGATCGTACGAATGAATTAGAATGGATACATTCGTGCGAAAAAATTAAAATGGATTGTATGAATGAATTAGAATAGATCGTACGAATGAATTAGAATGGATCGTACGAATGAATTAGAATAGATTGCGCGAATGAATTAGAATGGATCGTGCGAATGAAATAGAATGGATACAAATCAATTAGAATGGATCATACGAATGAATTAGAATGACGATCCATTCTCACTCATTCGTATGATCCATTCTAATTTATTCGCACGAATGTATCCATTCTAATTCATTCGTACGTCTAATTCATTCGTACGTTCCATTCTAATTCATTCGCACAATCCATTCTATTTCATTCGTACGGTCCATTCTTACTCATTCGTATGATCCATTATGGATACATTCGTGCGAATGAATTAGAATGGATCATACGAATGAGTAAGAATGGATCGTACGAATGAAATAGAATGGATTGTGCGAATGAATTAGAATGGATCGTACGAATGAATTAGAATGGATCGTGTGAAAGAATTAGAATGGATTGTATGAATGAATTAGAATAGATCGTATGAATGAATTAGAATGGATCGTACGAATGAATTAGAATGGATACATTCGCGAATGAATTAGAATGGATCGTACGAATGAATTAGAATGGATCGTACGAATGAATTAGAATGGATCGTACGAATGAATTAGAATGGATACATTTGTGCGAATGAAGTAGAATGGATCGTACGAATGAATTAGAATGGATCGTCATTCATACGATCCATTCTAATTCATTCGCACGTATGTATCTATTCTAATTCATTCATACGATCCATTCTACTTCATTCGTACTATACGTTCTAATTCACTCATACGATCCATTCTAATTCATTCATACGATCCATTCTAATTCATTTGCACGAATATATCCATTCTAATTCATTCGTACGATCCATTCTAATTCCTTCGTACAATCCATTCTAATTCCTTCGTACGATCCATTCTATTTCATTCGTATGATCCATTCTAATTCCTTCGTACGATCCATTCTAATTCCTTCGTATCCATTCTAATTCACTCATACGATCCATTCTAATTCATTCATACGATCTATTCTAATTCATTCATACAATCCATTCTAATTCTTTCACACGATCCATTCTAATTCATTCGTAGGATCCATTCTACTTCATTCGTACAATCTATTCTATTTCATTCGTACGATCCATTCTTACTCATTCGTATGATCCATTCTAATTCATTCGGACATATGTATCCATTCTAATTTATTCGTACGATCCATTCTAATTCATTCGTACGATCCATTCTAATTCATTCGTACGATCCATTCAAATTCATTCGTCCGATCCATTCTAATTCATTCGCACGAATGTATCCATTCTAATTCATTCATACGATCCATTCTAATTCATTCATAAGATCCATTCTAATTCATTCGTACGATCCATTCTAATTCATTCGTACGATCCATTCTAATTCATTCACACGAATGTATCCATTCTAGTTCATTCGTACGATCCATTCTAATTCATTCGTACGATCCATTCTAATTCATTCGCACGATCCATTCTAATTCATTCGTACGATCCATTCTAATTCATTCATATGATTCATTTTAATTCATTCGCACGAATGTATCCATTATGAATGAATTAGAATGGATCGTGCGAATGAATTCGAATGGATCGCATAATGCATTCGAATATAATGGATCGTATGAATGAATTAAAATGGATCGGGCGAATGAATTAGAATGGATTGTAGGAATGAATTAGAATGGATCGTATGAATGAATTAGAATGGATCATATGAATGAATTAGAATGGATCATGGGAATGAATTAGAATGGATCGTACGAATGAATTAGAATGGATCGTACGAATGAATTAGAATGGATCATACGAATGAATTAGAATGGATCGTGCGAATGAAATAGAATGGATCATACGAATGAATTAGAATGGATCGTGGTAATGAATTAGAATTTATCGAACGAATGAATTAGCATGGATCGTGCTAATGAATTAGAATGGAACGTACGAATGAATTAGAATGGATCGTGTGAAAGAATTAGAATGGATTGTATGAATGAATTAGAATGAATTCGGACGATCCATTCGAATTCATTCGCACGATCCATTCTAATTCATTCATACGATCCATTCTAATTCATTCGTACGATCCATTCTAATTCATTCGCACAAATGTATCCATTCTAATTCATTCGTACGATCCATTCTAATTCATTCGCACGATCCATTCTAATTCATTCGTATGATCCATTCTAATTAATTCGCACGATCCATTCTAATTCATTCGTACGATCCTTTCTAATTCATTCATACAATCCATTCTAATTCATTCGTATGATCCATTCTAATTCATTCGCACAAATGTATCCATTCTAATTCATTCGTACGATCCATTCTAATTCATTTGCACGATCCATTCTAATTCATTCGTACGATCCATTCTAATTCTTTCACACGATCCATTCTAATTCATTCGTACGATCCATTCTAATTTATTCGCACGATCCATTCTAATTCATTCGTACGATCCATTCTAATTCATTCGCACGAATGTATCCATTCTAGTTCATTCGTACGATCCATTCTAATTCAATCGTACGATCCATTCTAATTCATTCGCACGATCCATTCTAATTCATTCGTATGATCCATTCTAATTCATTCATACGATCCATTCCAATTCATTCGTACGATCCATTCTAATTCATTCGCACAAATGTATCCATTCTAATTCATTCGTACGATCCATTCTAATTCATTCACACGATCCATTCTAATTCATTCGTACGATCCATTCTAATTCATTCGCACGATCTGTTCTTATTTATTCGCACAATCCATTCTAATTCATTCACACGAATGTATCCATTCTAATTCATTCGTACGATCCATTCTAATTCATTCGTACGATCCATTCTAATTCATTCGTATGATCCATTCTAATTAATTCGTATAATCCATTCTAATTCATTCGTACGATCCATTCTAATTCATTCATACAATCCATTCTAATTCATTCGCACGAATGTATCCATTCTAATTAATTCGTACGATCCATTCTAATTCATTCGTATGATCTATTCTTATTCATTCACACGATCCAGTCTAATTGATTCGCACGATCCATTCTAATTCATTCGCACGAATGTATCCATTCTAACTCATTCGTACGATCCATTCTAATTCATTAATATGATCCATTCTAATTCATTCGTACGATCCATTCTAATTCATTCGCACGAATGTATCCATTCTAGTTCATTCGTACGATCCATTCTAATTCATTCGTACGATCCATTCTAATTCATTCGCACGATCCATTCTAATTCATTCGTACGATCCATTCTAATTCATTCATACGATCCATTCTAATTCATTCGTACGATCCATTCTAATTCATTCGCACAAATGTATCCATTCTAATTCATTCGTACGATCCATTCTAATTCATTCGCATGATCCATTCTAATTCATTCGTACGATCCATTCTAATTCTTTCACACGATCCATTCTAATTCATTCGTACGAGCCATTCTAATTCATTCGCACGATCCATTCTAATTCATTCGTACGATCCATTCTAATTCATTCGCACGAATGTATCCATTCTAGTTCATTCGTACGATCCATTCTAGTTCATTCGTACGATCCATTCTAATTCATTCGTACGATCCATTCTAATTCATTCATATGATCCATTCTAATTAATTCGTATGATCCATTCTAATTCATTCGTACGATCCATTCTAATTCATTCATACAATCCATTCTAATTCATTCGCACGAATGTATCCATTCTAATTAATTCGTTCGATCCATTCTAATTCATTCGTATGATCCATTCTTATTCATTCGCACGATCCAGTCTAATGGATTCGCACGATCCATTCTAATTCATACGCATGAATGTATCCATTCTAATTCATTCGTACGATCCATTCTAATTCATTCGCACGAATGTATCCATTCTAATTCATTCGTACGATCCATTCTAATTCATTAATATGATCCATTCTAATTCATTCGTACGATCCATTCTAATTCATATGCACAAAGGTATCCATTCTAATCCATTCGTAGGATCCATTCTAATCCATTCGTACGATCCATTCTAATTCATTCGTACGATCCATTCTAATTCATTCGCTCGAATGTATCCATTCTAATCCATTCGTACGATCCATTCTAATCCATTCGTACGATCCATTCAAATTCATTCGCATAAATGTATCCATTATAATTCATTCGTACGATCCATTCTAATTCATTCGCACGATCCATTCTAATTCATTCGTACGATCCATTCGAATTCATTCGCACGATCCATTCTAATTCATTCGTACGATCCATTCTAATTCATTCGTACGATCCATTCTAATTCATTCGCACGATAATTAATTCGTACAATCTATTCTATTTCATTCGTACGATCCATTCTTACTCATTCGTATGATCCATTCTAATTCATTCGGACGAATGTATCCATTCTAATTTATTTGTACGATCCATTCTAATTCATTCGTACAATCCATTCTAATTCATTCGTACGATCCATTCTAATTCATTCGTCCGATCCATTCTAATTCATTCGCACGAATGTATCCATTCTAATTCATTCGTACGGTCCATTCTAATTCATTCGCACAATCCATTCTATTTCATCCATACGATCCATTCTTACTCATTCGTATGATCCATTATGGATACATTCGTGCGAATGAATTAGAATGGATCATACGAATGAGTAAGAATGGATCGTACGAATGAAATAGAATGGATTGTGCGAATGGATTAGAATGGATCGTACGAATGAATTAGAATGGATCGTGTGAAAGAATTAGAATGGATTATATGAATGAATTAGAATAGATCGTATGAATGAATTAGAATGGATCGTACGAATGAATTAGAATTGATCGTACGAATGAACTAGAATGGATACATTCGTGCGAATGAATTTGAATGGATTGTACGAATGAATTAGAATGGATCGTACGAATGAATTAGAATGGATCTTACGAATGAATTAGAATGGATCGTACGAATGCACGATCCATGCTAATTCATTCGTTCGATCAATTCTAATTCATTAGCACGATCCATTCTAATTCATTCGTACGATCCATTCTAATTCATTCGCACGATCCATTCTAATTCATTCGTACGATCCATTCTAATTCTTTCACACGATCCATTCTAATTCATTCGTTTGATCCATTCTAATTCATTCGTACGATCTATTCTAATTCCTTCGTACGATCCATTCTAATTCATTCATACAATCCATTCTAATTCTTTCACACGATCCATTCTAATTCATTCGTACGATCCATTCTAATTCATTCGTGCAATCCATTCTATTTCATTCGTACGATCCATTCTTACTCATTCATACGATCCATTCTAATTCATTCACATGAATGTGTCCATTCGTACGAATGAATTAGAATAGATTGTATGAATGAATTAGAATGGATCGTACGAATTAATTAGAATGGATCGTATGAATGAATTAGAATGGATCGTACGAATGAATTAGAATGGATCGTGCGAATGAATTAGAATGGATCGTACGAATGAATTAGAATGGATCGTACGAATGAACTAGAATGGATACATTCGTGCGAATGAATTAGAATGGATCGTACGAATGAATTAGAATGGATCGTACGAAAGAATTAGAATGGATCGTTCGAATGAATTAGAATGGATCATACGAATGAGTAAGAATGGATCGTACGAATGAAATAGAATGGATTGTACGAATGAATTAGAATGGTACGTACGAATGAATTAGAATGGATCGTGTGAAAGAATTAGAATGGATTGTATGAATGAATTAGAATGGATCATATGAATGAATTAGAATGGATCGTGCGAATGAATTCGAATGGATCGTACGAATGAATTAGAATGGATCGTGCTAATGAATTAGAATGGATCGTGCGAATGAATTAGAATGGATCGTACGAATGAATTAGAATGGATCGTGCTAATGAATTAGAATTGATCGAATGAATGAATTACCATGGATCGTGCTAATGAATTAGAATGGAACGTACGAATGAATTAGAATGGATCGTGTGAAAGAATTAGAATGGATTGTATGAATGAATTAGAATGAATTCGTACGATCCATTCGAATTCATTCGCACGATCCATTCTAATTCATTCATACGATCCATTCTAATTCATTCATACAATCCATTCTAATTCTTTTACACGATCCATTCTAATTCATTCGTAGGATCCATTCTAATTCATTCGTACAATCTATTCTATTTCATTCGTACGATCCATTCTTACTCATTCGTATGATCCATTCTAATTCATTCGGACGAATGTATCCATTCTAATTTATTCGTACGATCCATTCTAATTCATTCGTACGATCCATTCTAATTCGTTCGTACGATCCATTCTTACTTATTCGTATGATCCATTCTAATTCATTCGTACGATCCATTCTAATTCATTCGTACGATCCATTCTAATTCATTCGCACAATCTATTCTAATTCATTCGTACTATCCATTCTAATTCTTTCGTACGATCGTACGAATGAATTAGAATGGATCGTACGGAATGTATTAGAATGGATTGTATGAATGAATTAGAATGGATACATTCGTGCGAATGAATTAGAATGGATCATACGAATGAGTTAGAATGGATCGTACGAATGAAATAGAATGGATCGTGCGAATGAAATAGAATGGATTGTACGAATGAATTAGAATGGATCGTACAAATGAATTAGAATGGATCGTACGAATGAATTAGAATGGATCATACGAATGAGTAAGAATGGATCGTACAAATGAAATAGAACGGATTGTACGAATGAATTAGAATGGATCGTACGAATGAATTAGAATGGATCGTGTGAAAGAATTAGAATGCATTGTATGAATGAATTAGAATGGATCGTATGAATGAATTAGAATGGATCGTGCGAATGAATTCGACTGGATCGCATGATCCATTCGAATAGAATGGATCGTATGAATGAATTAGAATGGATCGGGCGAATGAATTAGAATGGATCGTATGAATGAATTAGAATGGATCGTATGAATGAATTAGAATGGATCGTGCGAATGAATTAGAATGGATCGTACGAATGAATTAGAATGGATTGTACGAATGAATTAGAATGGATCATACGAATGAATTAGAATGGATCATACGAATGAGTAAGAATGGATCGTACGAATGAAATAGAATGGACTGTACGAATGAATTAGAATGGATACATTCGTGCGAATGAATTAGAATGGATTGTACCAATGAGTAAGAATGGATCGTATGAATGAAATAGAATGGATTGTGCGAATGAATTAGAATGGATCGTACGAATGAATTAGAATGGATCGTGTGAAAGAATTAGAATGGATTGTATGAATGAATTAGAATATATCGTATGAATGAATTAGAATGGGTCGTACGAATGAATTAGAATGGATAGTACGAATGAATTAGAATGGATCGTACGAATGAATTAGAATGGATACATTCGTGCGAATGAATTAGAATAGATACATTCGTGCGAAAGAATTAGAATAGATCGTATGAATGAATTAGAATGGATCCTATGAATGAATTAGAATGGATCGTGCTAATGAATTAGAATGGATCGTACGAATGAATTAGAATGGATCGTGCTAATGAATTACAATTGATCGAACGAATGAATTAGCATGGATCGTGCTAATAAATTAGAATGGATCGTACGAATGAATTAGAGTGGATCATGCGAATGAATTAGAATGGATCGTACGAATGAATTAGAATGGATACATTTGTGCAAATGAATTAGAATGGATCGTACGAATGAATTAGAATGAATCGTATGAATGAATTAGAATGGATCGTGCGAATGAATTCGAATGGATCGTACGAATTCATTCTAATTCATTCATACAATCCATTCTAATTCAATCGTACGTTCCATTCTAATTCATTAGCACGATCCATGCTAATTCATTCGTTTGATCAATTCTAATTCATTAGCACGATCCATTCTAATTCATTCGTACGATCCATTCTAATTCATTCGCACGATCCATTCTAATTCATTCATAGGATCCATTCTAATTCATTCATATGATCTATTCTAATTCTTTCGCATGAATGTATCCATTCTAATTCATTCGCACGAATGTATCCATTCTAATTCATTCATACGATCCATTCAAATTCATTCGTACGACCCATTCTAATTCATTCATACGATCTATTCTAATTCATTCATACAATCCATTCTAATTCTTTCACACGATCCATTCTAATTCATTCGTACGATCCATTCTAATTCCTTCGCACAATCCATTCTATTTCATTCGTACGATCCATTCTTACTCATTGGTACGATCCATTCTAATTCTTTCGCACGAATGTATCCATTCTAATTCATTCGTACGAATCCATTCTAATTCATTCGTACAATCTATTCTATTTTATTCGTACGATCCATTCTTACTCATTCGTATGATCCATTCTAATTCATTCGGACGAATGTATCCATTCTAATTTATTCGTACGATCCATTCTAATTCATTCGTACGATCCATTCTAATTCATTCGTACGATCCATTCTAATTCATTCGTCCGATCCATTCTAATTCATTCGCACGAATGTATCCATTCTAATTCATTCGTACGATCCATTCTAATTCATTCATACGATCCATTCTAATTCATTCGTAAGATCCATTCTAATTCATTCGTACGATCCATTCTAATTCATTCGTACGATCCATTCTAATTCATTCGCACGATCCATGCTAATGAATTAGAATGTATCGTACGAATGAATTAGAATGGATCGTACGAATGAATTAGAATGGATCTTACGAATGAATTAGAATGGATCGTACGAATGAATTAGAATGGATCGTACGAATGAATTAGAATGGATCTTACGAATGAATTAGAATGGATCGTACGAATGAATTAGAATTGATCGTACGAATGAATTAGAATGGATACATTCATGCAAATGAATTAGAATGGATCGGACGAATGAATTAGAATGGATCGTACGAATGAATTAGAATGGATCAAATGAATGAATTAGAATGGTTACATTCATGCGAATGAATTAGAATGGATCTACGAATGGATTAGAATGGATCGTACGAATGGATTAGAATGGATACATTCGAGCGAATGAATTAGAATGGATCGTACGAATGAATTAGAATGGATCGTACGAATGGATTAGAATGGATCCTACGAATGGATTAGAATGGATACATTTGTGCATATGAATTAGAATGGATCGTACGAATGAATTATCCATTCTAATTCATTCGTACGATCCATTCTAATCCATTCGTACGATCCATTCTAATTAATTAATATGATCCATTCTATTTCATTCGTACGATCCATTCTTACTTATTCGTATGATCCATTCTAAATCATTCGCACGAATGTATCCATTCTAAATCATTCGTACGATCCATTCTAATCCATTCGTACGATCCATTCTAAATCATTCGTACAATCCATTCTATTTCATTCGTACGATCAATTCTAATTCATTAGCACGATCCATTCTAATTCATTCGTACGATCCATTCAAATTCATTCGCACGAATGTATCCATTCTAATTCATTCGCACGAATGTATCCATTCTAATCCATTCGTACGATCCATTCTAATTCATTCGCATTAATGTAACCATTCTAATTCATTCATTTGATCCATTCTAATTCATTCGTACGATCCATTCTAATTCATTCGTCCGATCCATTCTAATTCATTCGCACGAATATATCCATTCTAAACCATTCATACGATCCATTCTAATTTATTCGTACGATCCATTCTAATTCATTCGCACGAATGTATCCATTCTAATTCATTCATACGATCCATTCTAATTCATTCGTACGATCCATTCTAATTCATTCTTAAGATCCATTCTAATTCATTCGTACGATCCATTCTAATTCATTCGCACGAATGTATCCATTCTAGTTCATTCATACGATCCATTCAAATTCATTCGCACGATCCATTCTAATTCATTCGTACGATCCATTCTAATTCATTCATACGATCCATTCTAATTCATTCGTACGATCCATTCTAATTCATTCGCACAAATGTATCCATTCTAATTTATTAGTACGATCCATTCTAATTCATTCGCACGATCCATTCTAATTCATTCGTACGATCCATTCTAATTCTTTCACACGATCCATTCTAATTCATTCGTACGATCCATTCTAATTCATTCGCACGATCCATTCTAATTCATTCGTACGATCCATTCTAATTCATTCATATGATCCATTCTAATTCATTCGTACGATCCATTCTAATTCATTCGCACAAATGTATCCATTCTAATTCATTCATACGATCCATTCTAATTCATTCGCACGATCCATTCTAATTCATTCGTACGATCCATTCTAATTCATTCGCACGATCTGTTCTTATTCATTCGCACAATCCATTCTAATTCATTCGCACGAATGTATCAATTCTAATTCATTCATACGATCCATTCTAATTTATTCGTACGATACATTCTAATTCATTCGTATGATCCATTCTAATTAATTCGTATGATCCATTCTAATTAGAATGGATCGTACGAATGAATTAGAATGAATCGTACGAATGAATTAGAATGGATCTTACGAATGAATTAGAATGTATCGTACGAATGAATTAGAATGGATCGTACGAATGAATTAGAATGGATACATTCGTGCGAATGAATTAGAATGGATCGGACGAATGAATTAGAATAGATCGTACGAATGAAATAGAATGGGTCAAATGAATGAATTAGAATGGTTACATTCATGCGAATGAATTACAATGGATCGTACGAAAGGATTAGAATGGATCGTACGAATGGATTAGAATGGATATATTCGAGCGAATGAATTAGAATGGATCGTACGAATGAATTAGAATGGATCGTACGAATGGATTAGAATGGATCCTACGAATGGATTAGAATGGATACCTTTGTGCATATGAATTAGAATGGATCGTACGAATGAATTAGAATGAATCATATTAATGAATTAGAATGGATACATTCGTGCGAATGAATTAGAATGGATCGTACTAATAAATTAGAATGGATCATACGAATGGATTAGAATGGATCCGACGAATGGATTAGAATGGATACCTTTGTGCATATGAATTAGAATGGACCGTACGAATGAATTAGAATGGATCATATTAATGAATTAGAATGGATCGTACGAATGAATTAGAATATATACATTCATGCACGATCCATTCTAATTCATTCGCACGAATGTATCCATTCTAATTCATTTGTATGATTCATTCTAATTCATTAATATGATCCATTCTAATTCATTCGTACGATCCATTCTAATTCATATGCACAAAGGTATCCATTCTAATTCATTCGTACGATCCATTCTAATTCAGGATCGTACGAATGAATTAGAATGGATACATTCGTGCGAATGAATTAGAATTGATCGTACGAATGAATTAGAATGGATCGTACGAATGAATTAGAATGGATCGTACGAATGAATTAGAATGGATGGTATGAATGAATTAGAATGGATACATTCATGCGAATGAATTAGAATGGATTGTGCGAATGAATAAGAACAGATCGTGCGAATGAATTAGAATGGATCGTACGAATGAATTAGAATGGATCGTGTGAAAGAATTAGAATGGATCGTACGAATTAATTAGAATGGATCGTGCGAATGAATTAGAATGGATCGTACGAATGAATTAGAATGGATACATTTGTGCGAATGAATTAGAATGGATCGTACGAATGAATTAGAATGGATCGTACGAATGAATTAGAATGGATCGTGCGAATGAATTAGAATGGATCGTACGAATGAATTAGAATGGATCGTACGAATGAACTAGAATGGATACATTCGTGCGAATGAATTAGAATGTATCGTACGAATGAATTAGAATAGATCGTACGAATGAATTAGAATGGATCTTACGAATGAATTAGAATGGATCATATGAATGAATTAGAATGGATCATACGAATGAATTAGAATGGATACATTCGTGCGAATGAATTAGAATGGATCGGACGAATGAATTAGAATGGATCGTACGAATGAATTAGAATGCATCGTACGAATGAATTAGAATGGATCGTACGAATGAATTAGAATGGATCGTACGAATAAATTAGAATGGATACATTCGTCCGAATGAATTAGAATGGATCATACGAATGAGTAAGAATGGATCGTACGAATGAAATAGAATAGATTGTACGAATGAATTAGAATGGATTCGTACGAATGAATTAGAATGGATACACTCGTGCGAATGAATTAGAATGGATCGTACCAATGAGTAAGAATGGATCGTACGAATGAAATAGAATGGATTGTGCGAATGAATTAGAATGGATCGTACGAATGAATTAGAATGGATCGTGTGAAAGAATTAGAATGGATTGTATGAATGAATAAGAATAGATCGTATGAATGAATTAGAATGGATCGTACGAATGAATTAGAATGGATCGTACGAATAAATTAGAATGGATACATTCGTCCGAATGAATTTGAATGGATCATACGAATGAGTAAGAATGGATCGTACGAATGAAATAGAATAGATTGTACGAATGAATTAGAATGGATTCGTACGAATGAATTAGAATGGATACATTCGTGCGAATGAATTAGAATGGATCGTACCAATGAGTAAGAATGGATCGTACGAATGAAATAGAATGGATTGTGCGAATGAATTAGAATGGATCGTACGAATGAATTAGAAATCGTATGAAAGAATTAGAATGGATTGTATGAATGAATTAGAATAGATCGTATGAATGAATTAGAATGGGTCGTACGAATGAATTAGAATGGATCGTACGATTGAATTAGAATGGATCGTACGAATGAATTAGAATGGATACATTCGTGCGAATGAATTAGAATGGATACATTCGTGCGAAAGAAATAGAATAGATCGTATGAATGAATTAGAATGGATCCTATGAATGAATTAGAATGGATCGTGCGAATGAATTAGAATGGATCGTACGAATGAATTAGAATGGATCGTGCTAATGAATTAGAATTGATCGAACGAATGAATTAGCATGGATCGTGCTAATGAATTAGAATGGAACGTACGAATGAATTAGAAAGGATCGTGTGAAAGAATTAGAATGGATTGTATGAATGAATTAGAATAAATTCGTACGATCCATTCGAATTCATTCGCACGATCCATTCTAATTCATTCATACGATCCATTCTAATTCATTCGTACGATCCATTCTAATTCATTCGCACAAATGTATCCATTCTAATTCATTCGTACGATCCATTCTAATTCATTAGCATGATCCATTCTAATTCATTCGTACGATCCATTCTAATTCATTAGCACGATCCATGCTAATTCATTCGTTCGATCAATTCTAATTCATTAGCACGATCATTCATACGATTCATTCTAATTCATTCATACAATGCATTCTAATTCTTTCACACGATCCATTCTAATTCATTCGTACGATCCATTCTAATTCATTCGTACAATCCATTCTATTTCATTTGTACGATCCATTCTTACTCATTCGTATGATCCATTCTAATTCATTTATACGATCCATTCTAATTCATTTGTACGATCCATTCTAATTCATTCGTACAATCCATTCTATTTCATTATTATGATCCATTCTTACTCATTCGTATGATCCATTCTAATTCATTCGCACGAATGTATCCATTCTAATTCATTCATACAATCCATTCTAATACATTCCGTACGATCCATTCTAATTCATTCGTACGATCGTACGAAAGAATTAGAATGGATCGTACGAATGAATTAGAATAGATTGTGCGAATGAATTAGAATGGATCGTACGAATGAATTAGAATGGATCGTACGAATGAATTAGAATGGATTATACGAATAAGTAAGAATGGATCGTACGAACGAATTGGAATGGATCGTACGAATGAATTAGAATGGATCGTACGAATAAATTAGAATGGATACATTTGTCCGAATGAATTAGAATGGATCATACGAATGAGTAAGAATGGATCGTACGAATGAAATAGAATAGATTGTACGAATGAATTAGAATGGATCCTACGAATGAATTAGAATGGATCGTGGGAAAGAATTAGAATGGATTGTATGAATGAATTAGAATGGATCGTATGAATGAATTAGAATGGATCGTGCGAATGAATTCAAATGGATCGTACGAATTCATTCTAATTCATTCATACAATCCATTCTAATTCTTTCACACGATCCATTCTAATTCATTTGTACGTTCCATTCAAACTCATTAGCACGATCCATGCTAATTCATTCATTCGATCAATTCTAATTCATTAGCACGATCCATTCTAATTCATTCGTACGATCCATTCTAATTCATTCGCACGATCCATTCTAATTCATTCATAGGATCCATTCTAATTCATTCATACGATCTATTCTAATTCATTCGCACGAATGTATCCATTCTAATTCATTCGCACGAATGTATCCATTCTAATTCATTCGTACGATCCATTCTAATTCATTCGTACGATCCTTTCGAATTCATTCGCACGATCCATTCTAATTCATTCATATGATCCATTCTAATTCATTCATACAATCCATTCTAATTCTTTCACACGATCCATTCTAATTCATTCGTACGATCCATTCTAATTCATTCGTACAATCCATTCTATTTCATTCGTACGATCCATTCTTACTCATTCGTATGATCAATCCTAATTCATTCGTACGATCCATTCTAATTCATTCGTACGATCCATTCTAATTCATTCGCACGAATGTATCCATTCTAGTTCATTCGTACGATCCATTCTAATTCATTCGTACGATCCATTCTAATTCATTCGCACGATCCATTGTAATTCATTCGTACGATCCATTCTAATTCATTCATACGATCCATTCTAATTCATTCGTACGATCCATTCTAATTCATTCGTACAATCTATTCTAATTCATTCGTACGAATGGATACATTCGTGTGAATGAATTAGAATGGATCGTATGAATGAGTAAGAATGGATCATACGAATGAAATAGAATGGATTGCACGAATGAATTAGAATGGATCGTACGAATGAATTAGAATGGATCATGTGAAAGAATTAGAATGGATTGTATGAATGAATTAGAATGGATCGTACGAAGGAATTAGAATGGATCGTACGAATGAATTAGAATAGATCGTATGAATGAATTAGAATGGATCGTACGAATGAATTAGAATGGATACATTCTTCCGAATGAATTAGAATGGATCGTACGAATGAATTAGAATGGATCGTGCTAATGAATTAGAATTGATCGAACGAATGAATTAGCATGGATCGTGCATTCGTACGATCCATTCTAATTCATTCGTAAGATCCATTCTAATTCATTCGTACGATCCATTCTAATTCATTCGTACAATCCATTCTAATTCATTCGCACGAATGTATCCATTCTAGTTCATTCGTACGATCCATTCTAATTCATTCGTACGATCCATTCTAATTCATTCATACGATCTATTCTAATTCATTCATATAATCCATTCTAATTCTTTCACACGATCCATTCTAATTCATTCGTACGATCCATTCTAATTCATTCGCACAATCCATTCTATTTCATTCGTACGATCCATTCTTACTCATTCGTATGATCCATTCTAATTCATTCGCACGAATGTATCCATAATGGATCATACGAATGAGTAAGAATGGATCGTACGGATGAAATAGAATGGATTGTGCGAATGAATTAGAATGGACCGTACGAATGAATTAGAATGGATACATTCGTGTGAATGAATTAGAATGGATCGGACGAATGGATTAGAATGAATCGTACGAATGAATTAGAATGGATTGTACAAATGAATTAGAATGGATCGTACAAATAAATTAGAATGGATACATTCGTCCGAATGAATTAGAATGGATCATACGAATGAGTAAGAATGGATCGTACGAATGAAATAGAATAGATTGTACGAATGAATTAGAATGGATCGTGCGAATGAATTAGAATGGATCGTACGAATGAATTAGAATGGATCGTACGAATGAATTAGAATGGATCGTGCGAATGAATTCGAATGGATCGTACGAATGAATTAGAATGGATCGTGCGAATGAATTAGAATGGATCGTACGAATGAATTAGAATGGATACATTTGTGCGAATGAATTAGAATGGATCATACGAATGGATTAGAATGGATCGTACGAATGGATTAGAATGGATACATTCGAGCGAATGAATTAGAATGGATCATACGAATGAATTACAATGGATCGTACGAATGAATTAGAATGGATCGTACGAATGGATTAGAATGGATCCTACGAATGGATTAGAATGAATACCTTTGTGCATATGAATTAGAATGGATCGTACAAATGAATTAGAATGGATCATATTAATGAATTAGAATGGATCGTACGAATGAATTAGAATGGATACATTCGTGCGAATGAATTAGAATGGATCGTACGAATGAATTAGAATGGATACATTCATGCGAATGAATTAGAATGGATCGTGCGAATCCATTAGACTGGATCGTGCGAATGAATAAGAATGGATCATACGAATGAATTAGAATGGATCGTACGAATTAATTAGAATGGATACATTCGTGCGAATGAATTAGAATGGATTGTATGAATGAATTAGAATGGATCGTACGAATGAATTAGAATGGATCATACGAATTAATTAGAATGGATCATACGAATGAATTAGAATGGATCGTACGAATGAATTAGAATGGATCGTACGAATGAACAAGAATGGATCGTACGAATGAATTAGAATGGATCGCACGAATGAACTAGAATGGATACATTCGTGCGAATGAATTAGAATGGATCATACGAATGAATTAGAATGGATCGTACGAATGAATTAGAATGGATCGTGCGAATGAATTAGAATGGATCGTACGAATGAATTAGAATGGATCGTACGAATGAACTAGAATGGATACATTCGTGCGAATAAATTAGAATGGATCATACGAATGAATTAGAATGGATCGTACGAATGAATTAGGATTGATCATACGAATGAGTAAGAATGGATCGTACGAATGAGTAAGAATGGATCGTACGAATGAATTAGAATGGATCGTATGAATGAATTAGAATGGATCGTACGAATGAATTAGAATGGATCGTACGAATGAATTAGAATGGATCGTACGAATGAATTAGAATGGATCGCACGAATGAACTAGAATGGATACATTCGTGCGAATGAATTAGAATGGATCGTACGAATGAATTAGAATGGATCGTACGAATGAATTCGAATGGATCTTACGAATGAATTAGAATGGATCGTATGAATGAATTAGAATAGATCGTACGAATGAATTAGAATGGATACATTCGTGCGAATGAATTAGAATGGATCGGACTAATGAATTAGAATGGATCAGACAAATGAATTAGAATGGATCGTACGAATGAATTAGAATAGATCGTACGAATAAATTAGAATGGATACATTCGTCCGAATGAATTAGAATGGATCATACGAATGAGTAAGAATGGATCGTACGAATGAAATAGAATAGATTGTATGAATGAATTAGAATGGATTCGTACGAATGAATTAGAATGGATACATTCGTGCGAATGAATTAGAATGGATCATACCAATGAGTAAGAATGGATCGTATGAATGAAATAGAATGGATTGTGCGAATGAATTAGAATGGATCGGACGAATGAATTAGATGGATCGTGTGAAAGAATTAGAATAGATTGTATGAATGAATTAGAATAGATCGTATAAATGAATTAGAATGGATCGTACGAATGAATTAGAATGGATCGTATGAATGAATTAGAATGGATCGAACGAATGAATTAGAATGGATACATTCATGCGAAAGAATTAGAATAGATCGTATGAATGAATTAGAATGAATCCTATGAATGAATTAGAATGGATAGTGCGAATGAATTAGAATGGATCGTACGAATGAATTAGAATGGATCGTGCTAATGAATTGGAATTGATCGAACGAATAAATTAGCATGGATCGTGCTAATGAATTAGAATGGAACGTACGAATGAATTAGAATGGATCGTGTGAAAGAATTAGAATGGATTGTATGAATGAATTAGAATGAATTCGTACGATCCATTCGAATTCATTCGCACGATCCATTCTAATTCATTCATACGATCCATTCTAATTCATTCGCACAAATGTATCCATTCTAATTCATTCGTACGATCCATTCTAATTCATTCGCACGACCCATTCTAATTCATTCGTACGATCCATTCTAATTCATTAGCATGATCCATTCTAATTCATTCGTTTGATCAATTCTAATTCATTAGCATGATCCATTCTAATTCATTCGTACGATCCATTCTAATTCATTCGCACGATCCATTCTAATTCATTCGTACGATCCATTCTAATTCTTTCACACGACCCATTCTAATTCATTCGTACGATCCATTCTAATTCATTCGCACGAACCATTCTAATTCATTCGTACGATCCATTCTAATTCATTCATACGATCCATTCTAATTCATTCGTACGATCCATTCTAATTCATTCGTACAAATGTATCTATTCTAATTCATTCGTACGATCCATTCTAATTCATTCGCACAATCCATTCTAATTCATTCGTACGATCCATTCTAATTCATTCGCACGATCTGTTCTTATTCATTCACACAATCCATTCTAATTCATTCGCACGAATGTATACATTCTAATTCATTCGTACGATCCATTCTAATTCATTCGTATGATCCATTCTAATTAATTCGTATGATCCATTCTAATTCATTCGTATGATCCATTCTAATTCATTCATACAATCCATTCTAATTCATTCGTACGATCCATTCTAATTCACTCATACGATCCATTCTAATACATTCATACGATCCATTCTAATTCATTTGCACGAATATATCCATTCTAATTCATTCGTACGATCCATTCTAATTCATTCGCATGATCCATTCTAATTCATTCATAGGATCCATTCTAATTCATTCATACGATCTATTCTAATTCTTCCGCACGAATGTATCCATTCTAATTCATTCGCACGAATGTATCCATTCTAATTCATTCGTACGATCCATTCTAATTCATTCGTATGATCCATTCTAATTCATTCGTATGATCCATTCTAATTCATTCATACGATCTATTCTAATTCATTCATACAATCCATTCTAATTCTTTCACACGATCCATTCTAATTCATTCGTACGATCCATTCTAATTCAATCGCACAATCCATTCTATTTCATTCGTACGATCCATTCTTACTCATTGGTACGATCCATTCTAATTCATTCGCACAAATGTATCCATTCTAATTCATTCGTACGAATCCATTCTAATTCATTCGTACAATCTATTCTATTTCATTCGTACGATCCATTCTTACTCATTCGTATGATCCATTCTAATTCATTCGGACGAATGTATCCATTCTAATTTATTCGTACGATCCATTCTAATTCATTCGTACGATCCATTCTAATTCATTCGTACGATCCATTCTAATTCATTCGTCTGATCCATTCTAATTCATTCGCACGAATGTATCTATTCTAATTCATTCGTATGATCCATTCTAATTCATTCGTATGATCCATTCTAATTCATTCGTAAGATCCATTCTAATTCATTCGTACGATCCATTCTAATTCTTTCGTACGATCCATTCTAATTCATTCGCACGAATGTATCCATTCTAGTTCATTCGTATGATCCATTCTAATTCATTCGTACGATCCATTCTAATTCATTTGCACGATCCATTCTAATTCATTCGTATGATCCATTCTAATTCATTCATACGATCCATTCTATTTCATTCGTACGATCCATTCTAATTCATTCGCACAAATGTATTCATTCTAATTCATTCGTACGATCCATTCTAATTCATTCGCACGATCCATTCTAATTCATTCGTACGATCCATTCTAATTCTTTCACACGATCCATTCTAATTCATTCGTACGATCCATTCTAATTCATTCGCACGATCTGTTCTTATTCATTCGCACAATCCATTCTAATTCATTCGCACGAATGTATCCATTCTAATTCATTCGTACGATCCATTCTAATTCATTCGTACGATCCATTCTAATTCATTCATACGATCTATTCTAATTTATTCATACAATCCATTCTATTTCTTTCACACGATCCATTCTAATTCATTCGTACGATCCATTCTAATTCATTCGCACAATCCATTCTATTTCATTCGTACGATCCATTCTAACTCATTCGTATGATCCATTCTAATTCATTCGCACGAGTGTATCCATTCTAATTCATTCGTACGAATCCATTCAAATTCATTCGTACAATCTATTCTATTTCATTCGTACGATCCATTCTTACTCATTCGTATGATCCATTCTAATTCATTCGGACGAATGTGTCCATTCTAATTTATTCGTACGATCCATTCTAATTCATTCGTACGATCCATTCTAATTCATTCGTACGATCCATTCTAATTCATTCGTACGATCCATTCTAATTCATTCGTCCGATCCATTCTAATTCATTCGCACGAATGTATCCATTCTAATTCATTCGTACGATCCATTCTAATTCATTCATACGATCCATTCTAATTCATTCGAAAGATCCATTCTAATTCATTCGTACGATCTATTCTAATTCATTCGTACGATCCATTCTAATTCATTCGCACGAATGTATCCATTCTAGTTCATTCGTACGATCCATTCTAATTCATTCGTACGATCCATTCTAATTCATTCGCACGATCCATTCTAATTCATTCGTATGATCCATTCTAATTCATTCATACGATCCATTCTAATTCATTCTTACGATCCATTCTAATTCATTCGCACAAATGTATCCATTCTAATTCATTCGTACGATCCATTCTAAATCATTCGCACGATCCATTCTAATTAATTCGTACGATCCATTCTAATTCTTTCACACGATCCATTCTAATTCATTCGTACGATCCATTCTAATTCATTCGTACGATCCATTCTAATTCATTCGCACGAATGTATCCATTCTAATTCATTCGTACGATCCATTCTAATTCATTCGTACGATCCATTCTAATTCATTCATACCATCCATTCTAATTCATTCGTAAGATCCATTCTAATTCATTCGTACGATCCATTCTAATTAGAATGGATCATACGAATTAATTAGAATGGATCATACGAATGAACTAGAATGGATCGTACGAATTAATTAGAATGGATCGTACGAATGAATTAGAATTGATACATTCGTGCGAATGAATTAGAATGGATTGTGCGAATGAATAAGAACAGATCGTGCGAATGAATTAGAATGGATCGTACGAATGAATTAGAATGGATCGTGCGAATCAATTAGAATGGATCGTACGAATGAATTAGAATGGATACATTTGTGCGAATGAATTAGAATGGATCGTACGAATGAATTAGAATGGATCATATGAATGAATTAGAACGGATCGTATGAATGAATTAGAATGGATCGTACGAATGAATTAGAATGGATCGTGCGAATGAATTAGAATGGATCGTATGAATGAACTAGAATGGATACATTCGTGCGAATGAATTAGAATGGATCGTACGAATGAATTAGAATGGATCGTACGAATGAATTAGAATGGATCTTACGAATGAATTAGAATGGATCGTACGAATGAATTAGAATGGATCGTATGAATGAATGAGAATGGATACATTCGTGCGAATGAATTAGAATGGATCGTACGAATAAATTAGAATGGATCGTATGAATGGTTTAGAATGGATATATTCGTGCGAATGAATTAGAATGGATCGGACGAATGAATTAGAATGGATCGTACGAATGAATTAGAATGGATCAAATGAATGAATTAGAATGGTTACATTAATGCGAATGAATTAGAATGGATCATACGAATGGATTAGAATGGATCGTACGAATGGATTACAATGGATACATTCGTGCGAATGAATTAGAATGGATACATTCGTGCGAATGAATTTGAATGGATCGTACGAATGAATTAGAATGGATCGTGCTAATGTATTAGAATAGATCGTACGAATGAAATAGAATGAATTGTACGAATGATTTAGAATGGATCGTACGAATGAATTAGAATGAATCGTACGAATGATTTAGAATGGATACATTCGTGCGAATGATTTAGAATGGATCATACGAATGAGTAAGAATGGATCGTACGAATGAAATAGAATGGATCATATTAATGAATTAGAATGGATCGTACGAATGAATTAGAATGGATACATTCGTGCGAATGAATTAGAATGGATCGTGCACGAATGTATCCATTCTAATTCATTCGTACGATCCATTCTAATTCATTAATATGATCCATTCTAATTCATTCGTACGATCCATTCTAATTCATATGCACAAAGGTATCCATTCTAATCCATTCGTAGGATCCATTCTAATCCATTCGTACGATCCATTCTAATTCATTTGTACGATCCATTCTAATTCATTCGCTCGAATGTATCCATTCTAATCCATTCGTACGATCCATTCTAATCCATTCGTACAATCCATTCTAATTCATTCGCATGAATGTAACCATTCTAATTCATTCATTTGATCCATTCTAATTCATTCGTACGATCCATTCTAATTCATTCGTCCGATCCATTCTAATTCATTCGCATGAATGTATCCATTCTAATTCATTCGTACGATCAATTCTAATTCATTCGTACGATCCATTCTAATTCATTCATAAGATCCATTCTAATTCATTCATACGATCTATTCTAATTCATTCGTACGATCCATTCTAATTCATTCGTAAGATCCATTCTAATTCATTCGTACGATCCATTCTAATTCATTCCTACGATACATTCTAATTCATTAGCATGGATCGTGCGAATGAATTAGAATGGATCGTACGAATGAATTAGAATGGATCGTACGAATGAATTAGAATGGATCTTACGAATGAATTAAAATGGATCGTATGAATGAATTAGAATGGATCGTACGAATGAATTAGAATGGATACATTCATGCGAATGAATTAGAATGGATCGGACGAATGAATTAGAATGGATCGTACGAATGAATTAGAATGGATCGTACGAATGAATTAGAATGGATCGTACGAATAAATTAGAATGGATACATTCGTCTGAATGAATTAGAATGGATCATACGAATGAGTAAGAATGGATCGTACGAATGAAATAGAATAGATTGTACGAATGAATTAGAATGGATTCGTACGAATGAATTAGAATGGATACATTCGTGCGAAAGAATTAGAATGGATCGTACCAATGAGTAAGAATGGATCGTACGAATGAAATAGAATGGATTGTGCGAATGAATTAGAATGGATCGTACGAATGAATTAGAATGGATCGTGTGAAAGAATTAGAATGGATTGTATGAATGAATTAGAATAGATCGTATGAATGAATTAGAATGGGTCGTACGAATGAATTAGAATTGATCGTACGAATGAATTAGAATGGATACATTCGTGTGAATGAATTAGAATGGATACATTCGTGCGAAAGAATTAGAATAGATCGTATGAATGAATTAGAATGGATCCTATGAATGAATTAGAATGGATCGTGCGAATGAATTAGAATGGATCGTACGAATTAATTAGAATGGATCGTGCTAATGAATTAGAATTGATCAAACGAATGAATTAGCATGGATCGTTCTAATGAATTAGAATGGAACGTACGAATGAATTAGAATGGATTGTGTGAAAGAATTAGAATGGATTGTATGAATGAATTAGAATGAATTCGTACGATCCATTCGAATTTATTCGCACGATCCATTCTAATTCATTCATACGATCCATTCTAATTCATTCGTACGATCCATTCTAATTCATTCGCACAAATGTATCCATTCTAATTCATTCGTACGATCCATTCTAATTCATTCGCATGATCCACTCTAATTCATTCGTACGATCCATTCTAATTCATTAGCACGATCCATGCTAATTCATTCGATCGATCAATTCTAATTCATTAGCACGATCCATTCTAATTCATTCGTACGATCCATTCTAATTCATTCGCACGATCCATTCTAATTCATTCATAGGATCCATTCTAATTCATTCATACGATCTATTCTAATTCTTTCGCACGAATATATCCATTCAAAATCATTCGCACGAATGTATCCATTCTAATTCATTCATACGATCCATTCTAATTCATTCGTACTATCCATTCTAATTCATTCGTACGACCCATTCTAATTCATTCATACGATATATTCTAATTCATTCATACAATCCATTCTAATTCTTTCACACGATCCATTCTAATTCATTCGTACGATCCATTCTAATTCATTCGCACAATCCATTCTATTTCATTCATACGATCCATTCTTACTCATTGGTACGATCCATTCTAATTCATTCGCACGAATGTATCCATTCTAATTCATTCGTACAATCCATTCTATTTCATTCGTACGATCCATTCTTACTCATTCGTATGATCCATTCTAATTCATTCGTATGATCCATTCTAATTCATTTGTACGATCCATTCTAATTCATTCGTACGATCCATTCTAATTCATTCGCACGATCCATTCTAATTCATTCATACGATCCATTCTAATTCATTCATCCGATCCATTCTAATTCATTCGCCCGATCCATTCTAATTCATTCATACGATCCATTCTATTCGAATGGATCATGCGATCCAGTCGAATTCATTCGCACGATCCATTCTAATTCATTCATACGATCCATTCTAATTCATTCATACAATGCATTCTAATTCTTTCACACGATCCATTCTAATTCATTCGTACGATCCATTCTAATTCATTCGTACAATCCATTCTATTTCATTTGTACGATCCATTCTTACTCATTCGTATGATGCATTCTAATTCATTCATACGATCCATTCTAATTCATTTGTACGATCCATTCTAATTCATTCGTACAATCCATTCTATTTCATTCATACGATCCATTCTAACTCATTCGTATGATCCATTCTAATTCATTCGCACGAATGTATCCATTCTAATTCATTCATACAATCCATTCTAATACATTCCGTACGATCCATTCTAATTCATTCGTACGATCGTACGAAAGAATTAGAATGGATCGTACGAATGAATTAGAATAGATTGTGCGAATGAATTAGAATGGATCGTACGAATGAATTAGAATGGATCGTACGAATGAATTAGAATGGATCATACGAATAAGTAAGAATGGATCGTACGAATGAATTAGAATGGATCGTACGAATGAATTAGAATGGATCGTACGAATAAATTAGAATGGATACATTCGTCCGAATGAATTAGAATGGATCATACGAATGAGTAAGAATGGATCGTCCCAATGAAATAGAATAGATTGTACGAATGAATTAGAATGGATCCTACGAATGAATTAGAATGGATCGTGTGAAAGAATTAGAATGGATTGTATGAATGAATTAGAATGGATCGTATGAATGAATTAGAATGGATCGTGCGAATGAATTCGAATGGATCGTACGAATTCATTCTAATTCATTCATACAATCCATTCTAATTCTTTCACACTATCCATTCTAATTCATTCGTACGTTCCATTCTAATTCATTAGCACGATCCATGCTAATTCATTCATTCGATCAATTCTAATTCATTAGCACGATCCATTCTAATTCATTCGTACGATCTATTCTAATTCATTCGCACGATCCATTCTAATTCATTCATTGGATCCATTCTAATTCATTCATACGATCTATTCTAATTCATTCGCACGAATGTATCCATTCTAATTCATTCGCACGAATGTATCTATTCTAATTCATTCGTACGATCCATTCTAATTCATTCGTACGATCCATTCGAATTCATTCGCACGATCCATTCTAATTCATTCATATGATCCATTCTAATTCATTCATACAATCCATTCTAATTCTTTCACACGATCCATTCTAATTCATTCGTACGATCCATTCTAATTCATTCGTACAATCCATTCTATTTCATTCGTACGATCCATTCTTACTCATTCGTATGATCCATTCTAATTCAGTCGTACGATCCATTCTAATTCTTTCGTACGATCCATTCTAATTCATTCGTACGATCCATTCTAATTCATTCGCACGAATGTATCCATTCTAGTTCATTCGTACGATCCATTCTAATTCATTCGTACGATCCATTCTAATTCATTCGCACGATCCATTCTAATTCATTCGTACGATCCATTCTAATTCATTCATACGATCCATTCTAATTCATTCGTACGATCCATTCTAATTCATTCGTACAATCTATTCTAATTCATTCGTACGAATGGATACATTCGTGTGAATGAATTAGAATGGATCGTATGAATGAGTAAGAATGGATCGTACGAATGAAATAGAATGGATTGCACGAATGAATTAGAATGGATCGTACGAATGAATTAGAATGGATCGTGTGAAAGAATTAGAATGGATTGTATGAATGAATTAGAATGGATCGTACGAAGGAATTAGAATAGATCGTACGAATGAATTAGAATGGATCGTACGAATGAATTAGAATGGATCATGTGAAAGAATTAGAATGGATCGTACGAATGAATTAGAATGGATCGTGCGAATGAATTAGAATGGATCGTACGAATGAATTAGAATGGATCGTGCTAATGAATTAGAATTGATCGAACGAATGAATTAGCATGGATCGTGCATTTGTACGATCCATTCTAATTCATTCGTAAGATCCATTCTAATTCATTCGTACGATCCATTCTAATTCATTCGTACAATCCATTCTAATTCATTCGCACGAATGTATCCATTCTAGTTCATTCGTACGATCCATTCTAATTCATTCGTACGATCCATTCTAATTCATTCATACGATCTATTCTAATTCATTCATATAATCCATTCTAAATCTTTCACACGATCCATTCTAATTCATTCGTACGATCCATTCTAATTCATTCGCACAATCCATTCTATTTCATTCGTACGATCCATTCTTACTCATTCGTATGATCCATTCTAATTCATTCGCACGAATGTATCCATAATGGATCATACGAATGAGTAAGAATGGATCGTACGGATGAAATAGAATGGATTGTGCGAATGAATTTGAATGGACCGTACGAATGAATTAGAATGGATACATTCGTGCGAATGAATTAGAATGGATCGGACGAATGAATTAGAATGGATCGTACGAATGAATTAGAATGGATTGTACGAATGAATTAGAATGGATCGTACAAATAAATTAGAATGGATACATTCATCCGAATGAATTAGAATGGATCATACGAATGAGTAAGAATGGATCGTACGAATGAAATAGAATAGATTGTACGAATGAATTATCGTGCGAATGAATTAGAATGGATCGTACGAATGAATTAGAATGGATCGTACGAATGAATTAGAATGGATCGTGCGAATGAATTCGAATGGATCGTACGAATGAATTAGAATGGATCGTGCGAATGAATTAGAATGGATCGTACGAATGAATTAGAATGGATACATTTGTGCGAATGAATTAGAATGGATCGTACGAATGGATTAGAATGGATCGTACGAATGGATTAGAATGGATACATTCGAGCGAATGAATTAGAATGGATCGTACGAATGAATTAGAATGGATCGTACGAATGGATTAGAATGGATCCTACGAATGGATTAGAATGTATACCTTTGTGCATATGAATTAGAATGGATCGTACGAATGAATTAGAATAGATCATATTAATGAATTAGAATGGATCGTACGAATGAATTAGAATAGATACATTCGTGCGAATGAATTAGAATGGATCGTACGAATGAATTAGAATGGATACATTCGTGCGAATGAATTAGAATGGATCGTGCGAATCCATTAGACTGGATCGTGTGAATGAATAAGAATGGATCATACGAATGAATTAGAATGGATCGTACGAATTAATTAGAATGGATACATTCGTGCGAATGAATTAGAATGGATTGTATGAATGAATTAGAATGGATCGTACGAATGAATTAGAATGGATCATACGAATTAATTAGAATGGATCATACGAATGAATTAGAATGGATCGTACGAATGAATTAGAATGGATCGTACAAATGAACTAGAATGGATCGTACGAATGAACTAGAATGGATACATTCGTGCGAATGAATTAGAATGGATCGTACGAATGAATTAGAATGGATCGTATGAATGAATTAGAATGGATCGTACGAATGAATTAGAATGGATCGTGCGAATGAATTAGAATGGCTCGTACGAATGAATTAGAATGGATCGTGTGAAAGAATTAGAATGGATCGTACGAATGAATTAGAATGGATCATGCGAATGAATTAGAATGGATCGTACGAATGAATTAGAATGGATACATTTGTGCGAATGAATTAGAATGGATCGTACGAATGAATTAGAATGGATCGTATGAATGAATTAGAATGGATCGTACGAATGAATTAGAATGGATCGTGCGAATGAATTAGAATGGATCGTACGAATGAATTAGAATGGATCGTACGAATGAACTAGAATGGATACATTCGTGCGAATGAATTAGAATGGATCGTACGAATGAATTAGAATGGATCATATTAATGAATTAGAATGGATCGTACGAATGAATTAGAATGGATACATTCGTGCGAATGAATTAGAATGGATCGTGCGAATCAATTAGACTGGATCGTGTGAATGAATAAGAATAGATCATACGAATGAATTAGAATGGATCGTACGAATTAATTAGAATGGATACATTCGTGCGAATGAATTAGAATGGATTGTATGAATGAATTAGAATGGATCGTACGAATGAATTAGAATGGATTATACGAATTAATTAGAATGGATCATACGAATGAATTAGAATGGATCGTACGAATGAATTAGAATGGATCGTACGAATGAATTAGAATCGATACATTCGTGCGAATGAATTAGAATGGATTGTGCGAATGAATAAGAACAGATCGTGCGAATGAATTAGAATGGATCGTACGAATGAATTAGAATGGATCCTGTGAATGAATTAGAATGGATCGTACGAATGAATTAGAATGGATACATTTGTGCGAATGAATTAGAATGGATCGTACGAATGAATTAGAATGGATCGTATGAATGAATTAGAATGGATCGTACGAATGAATTAGAATGGATCGTGCGAATGAATTAGAATGGATCGTACGATTGAATTAGAATGGATCGTACGAATGAACTAGAATGGATACATTCGTGCGAATGAATTAGAATGGATCTTACGAATGAATTAGAATGGATCGTGCGAATGAATTTGAATGGATCGTACGAATGAATTAGAATGGATCATGTGAAAGAATTAGAATGGATCGTACGAATGAATTAGAATGGATCGTGCGAATGAATTAGAATGGATCGTACGAATGAATTAGAATGGATACATTTGTGCGAATGAATTAGAATGGATCGTACGAATGAATTAGAATGGATCGTATGAATGAATTAGAAAGGATCGTACGAATGAATTAGAATGGATCGTGCGAATGAATTAGAATGGATCACACGAATGAATTAGAATGGATCGTGCGAATGAATTAGAATGGATCGTACGAATGAATTAGAATGGATACATTTGTGCGAATGAATTAGAATGGATCGTACGAATGAATTAGAATGGATCGTATGAATGAATTAGAATGGATCGTACGAATTCATTCTAATTCATTCATACAATCCATTCTAATTCTTTCACACGATCCATTCTAATTCATTCGTACGTTCCATTCTAATTCATTAGCACGATCCATGCTAATTCTTTCGTTCGATAAATTCTAATTCATTACCACGATCCATTCTAATTCATTCGTATGATCCATTCTAATTCATTCGCACGATCCATTCTATTTCATTCATAGGATCCATTCTAATTCATTCATACGATCTATTCTAATTCTTTCGCACGAATGTATCCATTCTAATTCATTCGCACGAATGTATCCATTCTAATTCATTCGCACGAATGTATCCATTCTAATTCATTCGTACGATTCATTCTAATTCATTCATACGATCCATTCTAATTCATTCGTACGATCCATTCTAATTCATTCATACGATCTATTCTAATTCATTCATACAATCCATTCTAATTCTTTCACATGATCCATTCTAATTCATTCATACGATCCATTCTAATTCCTTCGTATGATCCATTCTAATTCATTCGTACGATCTATTCTAATTCATTCGTACGATCCATTCTAATTCCTTCGTACGATCCATTCTAATTCATTCGTACGATCCATTCTAATTCATTCGTACAATCTATTCTAATTCATTCGTACGAATGGATACATTCGTGTGAATGAATTAGAATGGATCGTACGAATGAGTAAGAATGGATCGTACAAATGAAATAGAATGGATTGCACGAATGAATTAGAATGGATCGTACGGATGAATTAGAATGGATCGTGTGAAAGAATTAGAATGGATTGTATAAATGAATTAGAATGGATCGTACGAATGAATTAGAATGGATCGTACTAGGATCCATTCTAATTCATTCGTACAATCTATTCTATTTCATTCGTACGATCCATTCTTACTCATTCGTATGATCCATTCTAATTCATTCGGATGAATGTATCCATTCTAATTTATTCGTACGATCCATTCTAATTCATTCGTATGATCCATTCTAATTCATTCGTACGATCCATTCTTACTCATTCGTATGATCCATTCTAATTCATTCGTACGATCCATTCCAATTCATTCGTACGATCGATTCTAATTCATTCGCACTATCCATTCAAATTCATTCGTACGATCCATTCTAATTCATTCGTATGATCCATTCTAATTTATTCGTTCAAATATATCCATTCTAATTCATTCGTACGATCCATTCTAATTCATTCGCACGATCCATTCTAATTCATTCGCACGAATGTATCCATTCTAATTCATTTGCACGATCCATTCTAATTCATTCCTATGATCTATTCTAATTCATTCGTACGATCCATTCTAATTCATTCTTACGATCCATTCTACGATCCATTCTAATTCATTCGTATATTCCATTCTAATATATTAGCACGATCCATGCTAATGAATTAGAATGGATCGTACGATCCAATCTAATTCATTCATACGATCCATTCTTACTCATTCGTATGATCCATTCTAATTCAATCGTACGATACATTCTAATTCATTCGTACGATCCATTCTAATTCCTTCGTATGATCCATTCTAATTAATTCGTACGATCCATTCTAATTCATTTGTACGATCCATTCTAATTCATTCGCGCAATCTATTCTAATTCATTCGTACGATCTATTCTAATTCATTCGTACGATCCATTCTAATTCATTCATACAATCCATTCTAATTTATTCGTACGAATGTATCCATTCTAATTCATTCGTGCGATCCATTCTAATTCATTCGCACAATCTATTCTAATTCATTCATACGATCCATTCTGATTCATTCGCACGAATGTATCCATTCTAATTCATTCATACGATCCATTCTACTTCATTCGTACTATCCATTCTAATTCACTCATACGATCCATTCTAATTCATTCATACGATCCATTCTAATTCATTTGCACGAATATATCCATTCTAATTCATTCGTACGATCCATTCTAATTCATTCGCACGACCCATTCTAATTCATTCGTACGATCCATTCTAATTCATTCATACGATCCATTCTAATTCATTCGTACGATCCATTCTAATTCATTCGTACGATCCATTCTAATTCCTTCGTACGATCCATTCTAATTCATTCGTACGATCCATTCTAATTCATTCGTACAATCTATTCTAATTCATTCGTACGAATGGATACATTCGTGTGAATGAATTAGAATGGATCGTACGAATGAGTAAGAATGGATCGTACGAATGAAATAGAATGGATTGCACGAATGAATTAGAATGGATCGTACGAATGAATTAGAATGGATCGTGTGAAAGAATTAGAATGGATTGTATGAATGAATTAGAATGGATCGTACGAATGAATTAGAATGTATCATACGAATTAATTAGAATGGATCATACGAATGAATTAGAATGGATCGTACGAATGAATTAGAATGGATCGTACGAATGAATTAGAATGGATACATTCGTGCGAATGAATTAGAATGGATTGTGCGAATGAATAAGAACAGATCGTGCGAATGAATTAGAATGGATCGTACGAATGAAAAAGAATTGATCGTGCGAATGAATTAGAATGGATCGTACGAATGAATTAGAATGGATACATTTGTGCGAATGAATTAGAATGGATCGTACGAATGAATTAGAATGGATCGTATGAATGAGTTAGAATGGATCGTACGAATGAACTAGAATGGATCGTGCAAATGAATTAGAATGGATCGTACGATTGAATTAGAATGGATCGTGTGAAAGAATTAGAATGGATCGTACGAATGAATTAGAATGGATCGTGCGAATGAATTAGAATGGATCGTACGAATGAATTAGAATGGTTCGTATGAATGAATTAGAATGGATCGTACGAATGAATTAGAATGGATCGTGCGAATGAATTAGAATGGATCGTATGAATGAACTAGAATGGATACATTCGTGCGAATGAATTAGAATGGATCGTACGAATGAATTCGAATGGATCGTACGAATGAATTAGAATGGATCTTACGAATGAATTAGAATGGATCGTACGAATGAATTAGAATGGATCATACGAATGAATTAGAATGGATAGATTCGTGCGAATGAATTAGAATGGATCGTATAAATAAATTAGAATGGATCGTATGTATGGCTTAGAATGGATACATTCGTGCGAATGAATTAGAATGGATCGGACGAATGAATTAGAATGGATCGTACAAATAAATTAGAATGGATTAAATGAATGAATGAGAATGGTTACATTCATGCGAATGAATTAGAATGGATCGTACGAATGGATTAGAATGGATCGTACGAATGGATTATAATGGATACATTCGTGCGAAGGAATTAGAATGGATCGTGCGAATGAATTAGAATGGATCGTACGAATGATGTAGAATGGATCGTGCGAATGAATTTGAATGGATCGTACGAATGAATTAGAATGGATCGTGCTAATGAATTAGAATTGATCGTACGAATAAAATAGAATGGATTGTACGAATGATTTAGAATGGATCGTACGAATGAATTAGAATGGATCGTACGAATAATTTAGAATGGATACATTCGTGCGAATAAATTAGAATGGATCATACGAATGAGTAAGAATGGATCGTACGAATGAAATATAATGGATCATATTAATGAATTAGAATGGATCGTACGAATGAATTAGAATGGATCGTACGAATGAATTAGAATGGATCGTACGATCCATTCTAATTCATATACACAAAGGTATCCATTCTAATCCATTCGTAGGTCCATTCGTACGATCCATTCTAATTCATTCGTACGATCCATTCTAATTCATTCGCTCGAATGTATCCATTCTAATCCATTCGTACGATCCATTCTAATTCATTCGCACGAATGGATCGTACCCATTCTAATTCATTCGTACGATCCATTCTAATTCATTCGTATGATCCATTCTAATTAATTCGTATGATCCATTCTAATTCATTCGTACGATCTATTCTAATTCATTCATACAATCCATTCTAATTCATTCGCACGAATGTATCCATTCTAATTAATTCGTACGATCCATTCTAATTCATTCGTATGATCTATTCTTATTCATTCGCACGATCCAGTCTAATTGATTTGCACGATCCATTCTAATTCATTCGCACGAATGTATCCATTCTAATTCATTCGTACGATCCATTCTAATTCATTAATATGATCCATTCTAATTCATTCGTACGATCCATTCTAATTCATTCGCACGAATGTAACCATTCTAATTCATTCATACGATTAATTCTAATTTACTCGTATGAGCTATTCTAATTCATTCGTACGATCCATTCTAATTCATTCGTACGATCCATTCTAATTCATTCGTCCGATCCATTCTAATTCATTCGCACGAATGTATCCATTCTAATTCATTCGTAGGATCCATTCTAATTCATTCGTACGATCCATTCTAATTCATTCGTAAGATCCATTCTAATTCATTCGTACGTTCCATTCTAATTCATTCGTACGATCCATTCTAATTCATTCGCACGAATGTATCCATTCTAGTTCATTCGTACGATCTATTCTAATTCATTCGCATGGATCGTGCATTCGTACGATCCATTCTAATTCATTCGTAAGATCCATTCTAATTCATTCGTACGATCCATTCTAATTCATTCGTACGATCCATTCTACATCATTCGCACGAATGTATCCATTGTAGTTCATTCGTACGATCCATTCTAATTCATTCGTACGATCCATTCTAATTCATTCGTACGAATGGATACATTCGTGTGAATTAGAATGGATCGTACAAAGGAATTAGAATGGATCGTACGAATGAATTAGGATGGATATATTCGTGCAAATGAATTAGAATGGATCGTATGAATGTATTAGAATGGATCGTATGAGTGAATTAGAATGGATGGTACGAATGAATTAGAATGGATCGTACGAATGAATTAGAATGGATCATACGAATTAATTAGAATGGATCATACGAATGAATTAGAATGGATCGTACGAATGAATTAGAATGGATACATTCGTGCGAATGAATTAGAATGGATAGTGCGAATGAATAAGAACAGATCGTGCGAATGAATTAGAATGGATCGTACGATTGAATTAGAATGGATCGTGCGAATGAATTAGAATGGATCGTACGAATGAATTAGAATGGATACATTTGTGCGAATGAATTAGAATGGATCGTACGAATGAATTAGAATGGATCGTATGAATGAATTAGAATGGATCGTACGAATGAATTAGAATGGATCGTGCGAATGAATTAGAATCGATCGTACGAATGAATTAGAATGGATCGTGTGAAAGAATTAGAATGGATCGTACGAATGAATTAGAATGGATCGTGCGAATGAATTAGAATGGATCGTACGAATGAATTAGAATGGATCGTGCTAATGAATTAGAATTGATCGAACGAATGAATTAGCATGGATCGTGCTAATGAATTAGAATGGATCGTACGAATGAATTAGAATGGATCGTGCGAATGAATTAGAATGGATCGTACGAATGAATTAGAATGGATTCATTTGTGCGAATGAATTAGAATGGACCGTATGAATGAATTAGAATGGATCGTGCGAATGAATTCGAATGGATCGTACGAATTCATTCTAATTTATTCATACAATCCATTCTAATTCTTTCACACGATCCATTCTAATTCATTCGTACGTTCCATTCTAATTCATTAGCACGATCCATGCTAATTCATTCGTTCGATCAATTCTAATTCATTAGCAGGATCCATTCTAATTCATTCGTACGATCCATTCTAATTCATTCGCACGATCCATTCTAATTCATTCATAGGATTCATTCTAATTCATTCATACGATCTATTCTAAATCTTTCGCACGAATGTATCCATTCTAATTCATTCGTACGATCCATTCTAATTCATTCGTACGATCCATTCTAATTCATTCATACGATCTATTCTAATTCATTCATACAATCCATTCTAATTCTTTCACACGATCCATTCTAATTCATTCGTCCAATCCATTCTAATTCATTCGCACAATCCATTCTATTTCATTCGTACGATCCATTCTTACTCATTGGTATGATCCATTCTAATTCATTCGCACGAATGTGTCCATTCTAATTCATTCGTACGAATCCATTCTAATTCATTCATACAATCTATTCTATATCATTCGTACGATCCATTCTTACTCATTCATATGATCCATTCTAATTCATTCGGACGAATGTATCCATTCTAATTTATTCGTACGATCTATTCTAATTCATTCGTATGATCCATTCTAATTCATTCGTACGATCCATTCTAATTCATTAGTCTGATCCATTCTAATTCATTCGCACGAATGTATCCATTCTAATTCATTCGTACGATCCATTCTAATTCATTCGTACGATCCATTCTAATTCATTCGTAAGATCCATTCTAATTCATTCGTACGATCCATTATAATTCATTCGTACGATCCATTCTAATTCATTCGCACGAATGTATCCATTCTAGTTCATTCGTACGATCCATTCTAATTCATTCGTACGATCCATTCTAATTCATTCGCACGATCCATTCTAATTCATTCGTATGATCCATTCTAATTTATTCATACGATCCATTCTAATTCATTCGTACGATCCATTCTAATTCATTCGCACAAATGTATCCATTCTAATTCATTCGTACGATCCATTCTAATTCATTCGCATGATCCATTCTAATTCATTCGTACGATCCATTCTAATTCTTTCACACGATCCATTCTAATTCGTTCGTACGATCCATTCTAATTCATTCGCACGATCCATTCTAATTCATTCGTACGATCCATTCTAATTCATTCGTACGATCCATTCTAATTCATTCGTATGATCCATTCTAATTAATTCGTATGATCTATTCTAATTCATTCGTACGATCCATTCTAATTCATTCATACACAATCCATTCTAATTCATTCGCACGAATGTATCCATTCTAATTAATTCGTACGATCCATTCTAATTCATTCGTATGATCTATTCTTATTCATTCGCACGATCCAGTCTAATTGATTCGCACGATCCATTCTAATTCATTCGCACGAATGTATCCATTCTAATTGAATTAGAATGGATCGTACGAATGAATTAGAATGGATCGTACGAATGAATTAGAATGGATACATTCGTGCGAATGAATTTGAATGGATAGTGCGAATGAATAAGAACAGATCGTGCGAATGAATTAGAATGGATCGTACGATTGAATTAGAATGGATCGTGCGAATGAATTAGAATGGATCGTACGAATGAATTAGAATGGATATATTTGTGCGAATGAATTAGAATGGATCGTACGAATGAATTAGAATGGATCGTATGAATGAATTAGAATGGATCGTACGAATGAATTAGAATGGATCGTGCGAATGAATTAGAATCGATCGTACGAATGAATTAGAATGGATCGTGTGAAAGAATTAGAATGGATCGTACAAATGAATTAGAATGGATCGTGCGAATGAATTAGAATGGATCGTACGAATGAATTAGAATGGATCGTGCTAATGAATTAGAATTGATCGAACGAATGAATTAGCATGGATCGTGCTAATGAATTAGAATGGATCGTACGAATGAATTAGAATGGATCGTGCGAATGAATTAGAATGGATCGTACGAATGAATTAGAATGGATACATTTGTGCGAATGAATTAGAATGGACCGTATGAATGAATTAGAATGGATCGTGCGAATGAATTCGAATGGATCGTACGAATTCATTCTAATTCATTCATACAATCCATTCTAATTCTTTCACACGATCCATTCTAATTCATTCGTACGTTCCATTCTAATTCATTAGCACGATCCATGCTAATTCATTCGTTCGATCAATTCTAATTCATTAGCAGGATCCATTCTAATTCATTCGTACGATCCATTCTAGTTCATTCGCACGATCCATTCTAATTCATTCATAGGATTCATTCTAATTCATTCATACGATCTATTCTAAATCTTTCGCACGAATGTATCCATTCTAATTCATTCGTATGATCCATTCTAATTCATTCGTACGATCCATTCTAATTCATTCATACGATCTATTCTAATTCATTCATACAATCCATTCTAATTCTTTCACACGATCCATTCTAATTCATTCGTCCGATCCATTCTAATTCATTCGCACAATCCATTCTATTTCATTCGTACGATCCATTCTTACTCATTGGTATGATCCATTCTAATTCATTCGCACGAATGTGTCCATTCTAATTCATTCGTATGAATCCATTCTAATTCATTCATACAATCTATTCTATTTCATTCGTACGATCCATTCTTACTCATTCATATGATCCATTCTAATTCATTCGGACGAATGTATCCATTCTAATTTATTCGTACGATCTATTCTAATTATTCGTATGATCCATTCTAATTCATTCGTACGATCCATTCTAATTCATTAGTCTGATCCATTCTAATTCATTCGCACGAATGTATCCATTCTAATTCATTCGTACGATCCATTCTAATTCATTCGTACGATCCATTCTAATTCATTCGTAAGATCCATTCTAATTCATTCGTACGATCCATTATAATTCATTCGTACGATCCATTCTAATTCATTCGCACGAATGTATCCATTCTAGTTCATTCGTACGATCCATTCTAATTCATTCGTACGATCCATTCTAATTCATTCGCACGATCCATTCTAATTCATTCGTACGATCCATTCTAATTCATTCGTACGATCCATTCTAATTCATTCATACGATCTATTCTAATTCATTCATACAATCCATTCTAATTCTTTCACACGATCCATTCTAATTCATTCGTCCGATCCATTCTAATTCATTCGCACAATCCATTCTATTTCATTCGTACGATCCATTCTTACTCATTGGTATGATCCATTCTAATTCATTCGCACGAATGTGTCCATTCTAATTCATTCGTACGAATCCATTCTAATTCATTCATACAATCTATTCTATTTCATTCGTACGATCCATTCTTACTCATTCATATGATCCATTCTAATTCATTCGGACGAATGTATCCATTCTAATTTATTCGTACGATCTATTCTAATTCATTCGTATGATCCATTCTAATTCATTCGTACGATCCATTCTAATTCATTAGTCTGATCCATTCTAATTCATTCGCACGAATGTATCCATTCTAATTCATTCGTACGAATTAGAATGGATCGTACGAATGAATTAGAATGGATCGTGTGAAAGAATTAGAATGGATTGTATGAATGAATTAGAATAGATCGTATGAATGAATTAGAATGGATCGTACGAATGAATTAGAATAGATCGTAAGAATGAATTAGAATGGATCGTACGAATAAATTAGAATGGATACATTCGTCCGAATGAATTAGAATGGATCATACGAATGAGTAAGAATGGATCGTACGAATGAAATAGAATAGATTGTACGAATGAATTAGAATGGATCCTACGAATGAATTAGAATAGATCGTGTGAAAGAATTAGAATGGATTGTATGAATGAATTAGAATGAATTCGTACGATCCATTCGAATTCATTCGCACGATCCATTCTAATTCATTCATACGATCCATTCTAATTCATTCATACAATCCATTCTAATTCTTTCACACGATCCATTCTAATTCATTCGTAGGATCCATTCTAATTCATTCGTACAATCTATTCTATTTCATTCGTACGATCCATTCTTACTCATTCGTATGATCCATTCTAATTCATTCGGACGAATGTATCCATTCTAATTTATTCGTACGATCCATTCTAATTCATTCGTACGATCTATTCTAATTCATTCGTACAATCCATTCTAATTCATTCATACGATCTATTCTAATTCATTCATACGATCCATTCTAATTCATTCGCACGATCCATTCTAAATCATTCGTATGATCCATTCTAATTCATTCGCACGAATGTATCCATTCTAGTTCATTCGTACGATCCATTCTAATTCATTCGTACGATCCATTCTAATTCATTCATACAATCCATTCTAGTTCATTCGTACGATCCATTCTAATTCATTCGTACGATCCATTCTAATTCATTCGCACGATCCATTCTAATTCATTCGTACGATCCATTCTAATTCTTTCACACGATCCATTCTAATTCATTCGTACGATCCATTCTAATTCATTCGTACGATCTATTCTAATTCATTCGTACGATCCATTCTAATTCATTCGTACGATCCATTCTAATTCCTTCGTACGATCCATTCTAATTCATTCATACAATCCATTCTAATTCTTTCATATGATCCATTCTAATTCATTCGTACGATCCATTCTAATTCATTCGTGCAATCCATTCTATTTCATTCGTACGATCCATTCTTACTCATTCGTACGATCCATTCTAATTCATTCACACGAATGTGTCTATTCATACGAATGAATTAGAATAGATTGTACGAATGAATTAGAATGTATCGTACGAATGAATTAGAATAGATCGTACGAATGAATTAGAATGGATCGTACGAATGAATTAGAATAGATCGTACGAATGAATTCGAATGGATCGTACGAAAGAATTAGAAAGGATCGTACGAATGAATTAGAATGGATATATTCGTGCAAATGAATTAGAATGGATCGTATGAATGTATTAGAATGTCACACGATCTATTCTAATTCATTCGTACGATCCATTCTAATTCATTCGTACCATCCATTCTAATTCATTCGTACGATCCATTCTAATTCATTTGTACGATCCATTCTAATTCATTCGCGCAATCTATTCTTATTCATTCGTATGTTCCATTCTAATTCATTCGTACGATCCATTCTAATTCATTCATACAATCCATTCTAATTCATTCGCACGAATGTATCCATTCTAATTAATTCGTACGATCCATTCTAATTCATTCGTATGAACCATTCTAATTCATTCGCACAATCCATTCTATTTCATTCGTACGATCCATTCTTACTCATTGGTACGATCCATTCTAATTCATTCGAACGAATGTATCCATTCTAATTCATTCGTACGAATCCATTCTAATTCATTCGTATAATCTATTCTATTTCATTCGTACGATCCATTCTTACTCATTCGTATGATCCATTCTAATTCATTCGGACGAATGTATCCATTCTAATTTATTCGTACGATCTATTCTAATTCATTCGTACGATCCATTCTAATTCATTCGTCCGATCCATTCTAATTCATTCGCACGAATGTATCCATTCTAATTCATTCATACGATCCATTCTAATTCATTTGTACGATCCATTCTAATTCATTCGTAAGATCCATTCTAATTCATTCATACGATCCATTCTAATTCATTCGTACGATCCATTCTAATTCATTCGCACGAATGTATCCATTCTAGTTCATTCATACGATCTATTCTAATTCATTCGCATGGATCGTGCATTCGTACGATCCATTCTAATTCATTCGTACGATCCATTCTAATTCATTCGTACGATCCATTCTAATTCATTCGCACAAATATATCCATTCTAGTTCATTCGTACGATCCATTCTAATTCATTCGTACGATCCATTCTAATTCATTCATACGATCTATTCTAATTCATTCATACAATCCATTCTAATTCTTTCACACGATCCATTCTAATTCATTCGTACGATTCATTCGTAGGATCCATTCGTACGATTCATTCGTAGGATCGTACGAATGAGTAAGAATGGATCGTACGAATGAAATAGAATAGATTGCACGAATGAATTAGAATGGATCGTACGAATGAATTAGAATGGATCGTGTGAAAGAATTAGAATAGATTGTATGAATGAAATAGAATGGATCGTACGAAGGAATTAGAATGGATCGTATGAATGAGTTAGAATGGATCGTACGAATGAATTAGAATAGATCGTACGAATGAATTAGAATGGATCGTACGAATGAATTAGAATGGATCGTGTGAAAGAATTAGAATGGATCGTACGAATGAATTAGAATGGATCGTGCGAGTGAATTAGAATGGATCGTACGAATGAATTAGAATGGATCGTGCTAATGAATTAGAATTGATCGAACGAATGAATTAGCATGGATCGTGCATTCGTACGATCCATTCTAATTCATTCGTAAGATCCATTCTAATTCATTCGTACGATCCATTCTAATTCATTCGTACGATCCATTCTAATTCATTCGCACGAATGTATCCATTCTAGTTCATTCGCACGATCCATTCTAATTCATTCGTACGATCCATTCTAATTCATTCATACGATCTATTCTAATTCATTCATATAATCCATTCTAATTCTTTCGTACGATCCATTCTAATTCATTCGCACAATCCACTCTATTTCATTCGTACGATCCATTCTTACTCATTCGTATGATCCATTCTAATTCATTCGCATGAATGTATCCATAATGGATCATACGAATGAGTAAAAATCTATCTTACGAATGAAATAGAATGGATTGTGCGAATGAATTAGAATGGACCGTACGAATGAATTAGAATGGATACATTCGTGCGAATGAATTAGAATAGATCGGACGAATGAATTAGAATGGATCGTACGAATGAATTAGAATGGATCGTACGAATAAATTAGAATGGATACATTCGTCCGAATGAATTAGAATGGATCATACGAATGAGTAAGAATGGATCGTACGAATGAAATAGAATAGATTGTACGAATGAATTAGAATGGATCCTACGAATGAATTAGAATAGATCGTGTGAAAGAATTAGAATGGATTGTATGAATGAATTAGAATGAATTCGTACGATCCATTCGAATTCATTCGCACAATACATTCTAATTCATTCATACGATCCATTCTAATTCATTCAGACAATCCATTCTAATTCTTTCACACGATCCATTCTAATTCATTCGTTGGATCCATCCTAATTCATTCGTACAATCTATTCTATTTTATTCGTACGATCCATTCTTACTCATTCGTATGATCCATTCTAATTCATTCGGACAAATGTATCCATTCTAATTTATTCGTACGATCCATTCTAATTCATTCGTACGATCCTTTCTAATTCATTCGTACGATCCATTCTAATTCATTCGTCCGATCCATTATAATTCATTCGCACGAATGTATCCATTCTAATTCATTCGTAGGATCCATCCTAATTCATTCGTACGATCCATTCTAATTCATTCGTAAGATCCATTCTAATTCATTCATACGATCCATTCTAATTCATTCGTACAATCCATTCTAAATCATTCGCACGAATATATCCATTCTAGTTCATTCGTACGATCCATTCTAATTCATTCGTACGATCCATTCTAATTCATTCATACGATCTATTCTAATTCATTCATACAATCCATTCTAATTCTTTCACACGATCCATTCTAATTCATTCGTACGATTCATTCGTAGGATCCATTCTAATTCATTCGTACGATCCATTCTATTTCATTCGCACGAATGTATCCATTCTAGTTCATTCGTACGATCCATTCTAATTCATTCATACGATCCATTCTAATTCATTCGCACGATCCATTCTAATTCATTCGTATGATCCATTCTAATTCATTCATACGATCCATTCTAATTCATTTGTACGATCCATTCTAATTCATTCGTACAATCTATTCTAATTCATTCGTACGAATGGATACATTCGTGTGAATGAATTAGAATGGATTGTACGAATGAGTAAGAATGGATCGTACGAATGAAATAGAATTGATTGCACGAATGAATTAGAATGGATCGTACGAATGAATTAGAATGGATCGTGTGAAAGAATTAGAATGGATTGTATGAATGAATTAGAATGGATCGTACGAAGGAATTAGAATGGATCGTACGAATGAATTAGAATGGATCGTACGAATGAATTAGAATAGATCGTACGAATGAATTAGAATGGATCGTACGAATGAATTAGAATGCATCGTGTGAAAGAATTAGAATGGATCGTACGAATGAATTAGAATGGATCATGCAAATGAATTAGAATGGATCGTACGAATGAATTAGAATGGATCGTGCTAATGAATTAGAATTGATCGAACGAATGAATTAGCATGGATCGTGCATTCGTACGATCCATTCTAATTCATTCGTAAGATCCATTCTAATTCATTCGTACGATCCATTCTAATTCATTTGTACGATCCATTCTAATTCATTCATACGATCTATTCTAATTCATTCATACAATCCATTCTAATTCTTTCGTACGATCCATTCTAATTCATTCGCACAATCCTTTCTATTTCATTCGTACGATCCATTCTTTCTCATTCGTATGATCCATTCTAATTCATTCGCACGAATGTATCCATAATGGATCATACGAATGAGTAAAAATGGATCGTACGAATGAAATAGAATGGATTGTGCGAATGAATTAGAATGGACCGTACGAATGAATTAGAATGGATACATTCGTGCGAATGAATTAGGATGGATCGGACGAATGAATTAGAATGGATCGTATGAATAAATTAGAATGGATACATTCGTCCGAATGAATTAGAATGGATCATACGAATGAGTAAGAATGGATCGTACGAATGAAATAGAATAGATTGTACGAATGAATTAGAATGGATCCAACGAATGAATTAGAATAGATCGTGTGAAAGAATTAGAATGGATTGTATGAATGAATTAGAATGAATTCGTACGATCCATTCAAATTCATTCGCACAATCCATTCTAATTCATTCATACGATCCATTCTAATTCATTCATACAATCCATTCTAATTCTTTCACACGATCCATTCTAATTCATTCGTAGGATCCATTCTAATTCATTCGTACAATCCATTCTATTTCATTCGTACGATCCATTCTTACTCATTCGTATGATCCATTCTAATTCATTCGGACGAATGTATCCATTCTAATTTATTCGTACGATCCATTCTAATTCATTCGTACGATCCATTCTAATTCATTCTTACGATCCATTCTAATTCATTCGTCCGATCCATTCTAATTCATTCGCACGAATGTATCCATTCTAATTCATTCGTAAGATCCATTCTAATTCATTCGTACGATCCATTCTAATTCATTCGTAAGATCCATTCTAATTCATTCATACAATCCATTCTAATTCATTCGTACGATCCATTCTAATTCATTCGCACGATCCATTCTAATCCATTCTAGTTCATTTGTACGATCCATTCTAATTCTTTCACACGATCCATTCTAATTCATTCGTAGGATCCATTCTAATTCATTCGTACAATCTATTCTAATTCATTCGTACGATCCATTCTAATTCATTCGTACGATCGTACGAATGAATTAGAATGGATCGTACGGAATGAATTAGAATGGATTGTATGAATGAATTAGAATGGATAAATTCGTGCGAATGAATTAGAATGGATCATACGAATGAGAAAGAATGGATCGTACGAACGAAATAGAATGGATTGTACGAATGATATAGATTGGATCGTACAAATGAATTAGAATGGATCGTACGAATGAATTAGAATGGATCATACGAATGAATTAGAATGGATCGTGTGAAAGAATTAGAATGGATTGTATGAATGAATTAGAATAGATCGTATGAATGAATTAGAATGGATCGTACGAATGAATTAGAATGGATCGTACGAATGAACTAGAATGGATACATTCGTGCGAATGAATGAGAATGGATCGTACGAAGGAATTAGAATGGATCGTACGAATGAATTAGAATGGATCGTACGAATGAATTAGAATAGATCGTACGAATGAATTAGAATGGATCGTACGAAGGAATTAGAATGGATCGTAGGAATTAATTAGAATGGATATATTCGTGCAAATGAATTAGAATGGATCGTATGAATGTATTAGAATGGATCGTACGAATGAATTAGAATGGATTCGTACGAATAAATTAGAATGGATACATTCGTGCGAATAAATTAGAATGGATCATACGAGTGAATTAGAATGGATCGTACGAATTAATTAGAATAGATATATTCGTGCAAATGAATTAGAATGGATCGTATGAATGTATTAGAATGGATCGTATGAGTGAATTAGAAAGGATCGTACGAATGAATTAGAATGGATCGTACGAATGAATTAGAATGGAACGTACGAATGAATTTGAATGGATACATTCGTGCGAACGAATTAGAATGGATACATTCGTGCGAAAGAATTAGAATAGATCGTATGAATGAATTAGAATGGATCCTATGAATGAATTAGATGGATCGTGCGAATGAATTATAATGGATCGTACGAATGAATTAGAATAGATCGTACGAATGAATTAGAATGGATCGTACGAAGGAATTAGAATGGATCGTAAGAATGAATTAGAATGGATCGTACGAATGAATTAGAATGGATCTTACGAATGAATTAGAATGGATCGTACGAATGAATTAGAAAGGATCCTACGAATGAATTAGAATGGATACATTCGTGCGAATGAATTAGAATGGATCGGAGGAATGAATTAGAATGAATCGTACGAATGAATTAGAATGGATCATACGAATAAATTAGAATGGATACATTCGTCCGAATGAATTAGAATGGATCATACGAATAAGTAAGAATGGATCGTACGAATGAAATAGAATAGATTGTACGAATGAATTAGAATGGATCCTACGAATGAATTAGAATGGATCGTGTGAAAGAATTAGAATGGATTGTACGAATGAATTAGAATGGATCGTATGAATGAATTAGAATGGATCGTGCGAATGAGTTCGAATGGATTGTACGAATTCATTCTAATTCATTCATAGAATCCATCCTAATTCTTTCACACGATCTATTCTAATTCATTCGTAGGATCCATTCTAATTCATTCGTACAATCTATTCTATTTCATTCGTACGATCCATTCTTACTCATTCGTATGATCCATTCTAATTCATTCGGACGAATGTATCCATTCTAATTTATTCGTACGATTCATTCTAATTCATTCGTACGATCCATTCTAATTCATTCGTAGGATCCATTTTAATTCATTCTTCCGATCCATTATAATTCATTCGCACGAATGTATCCATTCTAATTCATTCGTACGGTCCATTCTAATTCATTCGCACAATCCATTCTATTTCATTCGTACGATCCATTCTTACTCATTCGTATGATCCATTATGGATAGATTCGTGCGAATGAATTAGAATGGATCATACGAATGAGTAAAAATGGATCGTACGAATGAAATAGAATGAATTGTGCGAATGAATTAGAATGGATCGTACGAATGAATTAGAATGGATCGTGTGAAAGAATTAGAATGGATTGTATGAATGAATTAGAATAGATCATATGAATGAATTAGAATGGATCGTACGAATGAATCAGAATGGATCGTACGAATGAACTAGAATGGATACATTCGTGCGAATGAATTAGAATGGATCGTACGAATGAATTAGAATGGATCGTACGAATGAATTAGAATGGATCTTACGAATGAATTAGAATGGATCGTACGAATGCACGATCCATGCTAATTCATTCGTTCGATCAATTCTAATTCATTAGCACGATCCATTCTAATTCATTCGTACGATCCATTCTAATTCATTCGCAGGATCCATTCTAATTCATTCGTACGATCCATTCTAATTCTTTCACACGATCCATTCTAATTCATTCGTACGATCCATTCTAATTCATTCGTACGATCTATTCTAATTCATTCGTACGATCCATTCTAATTCATTCGTACGATCCAATCTAATTCCTTCGTACGATCCATTCTAATTCATTCATACAATCCATTCTAATTCTTTCACATGATCCATTCTAATTCATTCGTACGATTTGTTGGGGGTAGCTGAGGAGCCACTTTTTGAGGAGCCACTTTTTGAGGAGCCACTTTTTGAGCAAGTAGCTCAGTGGGATCCTCGCCTTCAGGGCGGTCTCCAGCTGAGACAGCCCGTAGAGTATCCCCCAGGAGTTTCCTAAGAGTTGGGCAGGGCAAAGCCCCGTCAACTCCAGGAGCTCCCCGGCGAGATGACTCAGGGGGAACCGCAGCCCAGACACAGCAGCCCGATGGAAGCTACTGTGCCCTGGGGCGGCCTCCCCGAGAGTGGCATCTCGGTGATGAGGATCTCCTGAGGGAGATCGATCGCCGCCCGGATACTGTCCCTGACAGGCACCCCGATCGGGTTTTGCAGCCAAACCACTGCCCTCTCCGCGGCGGGCTCAGAGGCTTGGGCGGTGGCAGCAGCAGCAGCGGCAGCAGCAGCAGCGTCGACGGTGGAGGCCATGAAAGCAGAAAAGCAAAGGCGAGCTGAAAACAGGAAAGAAAGAGCGAGCTGAAGAGAAGGAAGAGCTGTTTTCACGCGATGGTAAAAGCCGCCCCCCCAACCCCTATTTATAGATGGGTGACAGGCAGGCGAATCGAGCCGCAGTTAATGCCCGAGCGCGCTCGGCGAGGCGACGTGACGGCAATCGAAGTGACAGCTCGCTTCTTTCCAATCGTCAAGCGCCATGTGGGCCACGCGTGGAAAAAAGCTGCGCCGGCACCGACACTATCATTTACTGACAAGAGAGGAACGAATGAGGAGGAGACACGTGTCTCGCGCCGATCGGGATCTCATGATGAGATTCATTGTATCAACATCGGGCCTCGCGCCGCATTCAAGATGAAGCGACCATCGGAGATTTGGAGCGATACCCAAGCCACAAGATCGCATGCGGCTGGTGCCCGCAGCTCGCCCGAGGCAGACCCTGACCGCGTGTGGCAAGCTCGCACCGGAAGGAGATCGCTCGTGGCTTACGCTCCCGGCCCACCCAGCGTTTGTGAAATACTGGGAGTCTAAACTCTCGGCGCAGACCGCCCACGGCTGGAGCCCGCAGCTCGTCCGACGCAGACCCTGACCGCGTGTGATAAGCTCGCACCAGAAGGAGATCGCTCGTGGCTGATGCTTCCGGCCCGCCCAGCGTTTGTGAAATATTGGGAGTCTAAACTCTCGGTGCAGACCGCCCACGACAGGTGCCCGCAGCCCACTATGTGGAGGTCACCAATGGCTGGAACTCCTAATCCAACCGACGTGTGCAATAAGACTCCTGAGCAAGCGTCAAAGTCTCCTTGGTCGCTCCCTCAGGAGGGGGTAATGTTGGGGGTAGCTGAAGCTCGCCCAGGAGTTCGCCCCCCCCCCCCCCCCCCCCGTGCTCACCGAACCCTCTTGACAGGGAGCGAGATCCACATTGGGCTGAAGGGGCCCAAGGCCAAGAGCTCGCTCAGGAGCTCGACAAAGCACGCTCAGGAGCTCGCCTAGCTCGCGCAGGAGCTCGCCCATGCTCGCTCAGGAGCTCGCCTAGCTCGCTCGGGAGCTCGCCCATGCTCGCTCAGGAGCTCGCCTAGCTCGCTCGGGAGCTCGCCCATGCTCACTCAGGAGCTCGCCCAAGCTCGCCCAGACCCCTCTTTATCGAAGAGGTTGCTCCCGCGAGGTCCGACTCTTGATAGATATGGACGAAAGAACAGAGCAGTGCAGGGCAAGCTTGCCTTTGCTTCCTCCCTGAGACCGCCCAGACTTGAACATTCCAGAATAGCAACCTGGCCGCGACAAGAAAGATGCTCTCCCCCACTCAAACCGCCTGGCAGACTTGACGACAGAATGTCAGGGCGAGAGTACCAAGGACTGTCAGACCCACGCGAGCCAGGACGTGGGGGTCTAGAAGGCTCTGGAAAGAATCTCCATGTGTCGGGCCACGGTAGTCCGCCTATTGCTATAAATGCTCACCCCCAGGCTCCATAGTACAGGTTCGAAACCCTTTTCCCTACCACTTTGGTATACAACAGCTCGCCGTTGTGCACCCGTGACTGACTTGAGCGTCGGAGGGTCTGCGCTCCTAAGGGAGCCAGCCGTTCTCACACTTCTTTTTCTTTGTCTTGCAGGCAGCCCGCACGGACCAGCGAAAAATCCCCCGAACACGATCCATTCTAATTCATTCGTGCAATCCATTCTATTTCATTCGTACGATCCATTCTTACTCATTCGTACGATCCATTTTTACTCATTCGTACGATCCATTCTAATTCATTCACACGAATGTATCCATTCGTACGAATGAATTAGAACAGATTGTACTAATGAATTAGAATGGATCGTACGAATGAATTAGAATGGATCGTATGAATGAATTAGAATGGATCGTACGAATGAATTAGAATGGATCGTGCGAATAAATTAGAATAGATCGTACGAATGAATTAGAATGGATCGTACGAATGAACTAGAATGGATACATTCGTGCGAATGAATTAGAATGGATCGTACGAATGAATTAGAATGGATCGTACGAATGAATTAGAATGGATCGTACGAATGAATTAGAATGGATCATACGAATGAATTAGAATGGATCATACGAATGAGTAAGAATGGATCGTACGAATGAAATAGAATGGATTATACGAATGAATTAGAATGGATCGAACGAATGAATTAGAATGGATCGTGTGAAAGAATTAGAATGGATTGTATGAATGAATTAGAATGGATCATATGAATGAATTAGAATTGATCGTGCGAATGAATTCGAATGGATCGTATGAATGAATTAGAATGGATCGTACGAATGAATTAGAATGGATACATTCGTGCGAATGAATTAGAATGGATACATTCGTGAGAAAGAATTAGAATAGATCGTATGAATGAATTAGAATGGATCCTATAAATGAATTAGAATGGATCGTGCGAATGAATTAGAATGGATCATGTGAAAGAATTAGAATGGATTGTATGAATGAATTAGAATGGATCGTATGAATGAATTAGAATGGATCGTGCTAATGAATTAGAATGGAACGTACGAATGAATTAGAATGGATCGTGTGAAAGAATTAGAATGGATTGTATGAATGAATTAGAATGAATTCGTACGATCCATTCGAATTCATTCGCACGATCCATTCTAATTCATTCATACGATCCATTCTAATTCATTCATACAATCCATTCTAATTCTTTCACATGATCCATTCTAATTCATTCGTAGGATCCATTCTAATTCATTCGTACAACCTATTCTATTTCATTCGTACGATCCATTCTTACTCATTCGTATGATCCATTCTAATTCATTCGGACGAATGTATCCATTCTAATTTATTCATACGATCCATTCTAATTCATCCGTACGATCCATTCTAATTCATTCGTACGATCCATTCTTACTCATTCGTATGATCCATTCTAATTCATTCGTACGATCCATTCAAATTCATTCGTACGATCCATTCTAATTCATTCGCACAATCTATTCTAATTCATTCGTACGATCCATTCAAATTCATTCGTACGATCGTTCGAATGAATTAGAATGGATCGAACGGAATGAATTAGAATGGATTGTATGAATGAATTAGAATGGATACATTTGTGCGACTGAATTAGAATGGATCATACGAATGAGTAAGAATGGATCGTACGAATGAAATAGAATGGATTGTACGAATGAATTAGAATGGATCGTACAAATGAATTAGAATGGATCATACGAATGAATTAGAATGGATCATACGAATGAGTAAGAATGGATCGTACAAATGAAATAGAATGGATTGTACGAATGAATTAGAATGGATCGTACGAATGAATTAGAATGGATCGCGTGAAAGAATTAGAATGCATTGTATGAATGAATTAGAATGGATCGTATGAATGAATTAGAATGGATCGTGCGAATGAATTCGAATGGATCGCATGATCCATTCGAATAGAATGGATCGTATGAATGAATAAGAATGGATCGGGCGAATGAATTAGAATGGATTGTAGGAATGAATTAGAATGGATGGTATGAATGAATTAGAATGGATCGTATGAATGAATTAGAATGGATCGTGCGAATGAATTAGAATTGATCGTACGAATGAATTAGAATGGATCGTACGATGAATTAGAATGGATCATACGAATGAATTAGAATGGATCATACGAATGAGTAAGAATGGATCGTACGAATGAAATAGAATGGATACATTCGTGCGAATGAATTAAAATGGATCGTACGAATAAATTAGAATGGATCGTACGAATGAATTAGAATGGATCGTACGAATGATTTAGAATTGATCTTACGAATGAATTAGAATTGATCGTACGAATGAATTAGAATGGATCGTACGAATGAATTAGAATGGATACATTCGTGCGAATGAATTAGAATGGATCGGACGAATGAATTAGAATAGACCGTACGAATGAATTAGAATGGATCGTACAAATGAATTAGAATGGATCGTACGAATAAATTAGAATGGATACATTCGTCCGAATTAATTAGAATGAGTCATACGAATGAGTAAGAATGGATCGTACGAATGAAATAGAATAGATTGTACGAATGAATTAGAATGGATACATTCGTGCGAATGAATTAGAATGGATCGTACCAATGAGTAAGAATGGATCGTACGAATGAAATAGAATGGATTGTGCGAATGAATTAGAATGGATCGTACGAATGAATTAGAATGGATCCAATGAATGAATTAGAATGGATCGTGCGAATGAATTAGAATGGATCGTACGAATGAATTAGAATGGATCGTGCTAATGAATTAGAATTGATCGAACGAATGAATTAGAATGGATACATTCGTGCGAATGAATTAGAATGGATCGAACGAATGAATTAGAATGGATCGTACGAATGAGTAAGAATGAATCGTACGAATAAAAAAGAATAGATCGTACGAATGAATTAGAATGGATCGTACGAAGGAATTAGAATAGATCGTACGAATGAATTAGAATGGATATATTCGTGCAAATGAATTAGAATGGATCGTATGAATGTATTAGAATGGATCGTATGAGTGAATTAGAATGGATCGTACGAATGCATTAGAATGGAACGTATGAATGGATTAGAATGGATACATTCGTGTGAATGAATTAGAATGGATCGTATGAATGAATTAGAATAGATTTTGTGAATGAATTAGAACTGATCGTACGAATGAATTAGAATGGATACATTCGTGCGAATGAATTAGAATGGATTGTATGAATGAATTAGAATGGATCCTATGAATGAATTAGAATGGATCGTGAGAATGAATTAGAATGGATCGTACGAATGAATTAGAATGGATCGTGTTAATGAATTAGAATTGATCGAACGAATGAATTAGAATGGATCGTGCTAATGAATTAGAATGGAACGTACGAATGAATTAGAATGGATCGTGTGAAAGAATTAGAATGGATTGTATGAATGAATTAGAATGAATTCGTACGATCCATTCGAATTCATTCGCACGATCCATTCTAATTCATTCATACGATCCATTCCAATTCATTCATACAATCCATTCTAATTCTTTCACACGATCTATTCTAACTAATTCGTAGGATCCATTCTAATTCATTCGTACAATCTATTCTATTTCATTTATACGATCCATTCTAACTCATTCGTATGATCCATTCTAAATCATTCGGACGAATGTATCCATTCTAATTTATTTGTACGATCCATTCTAATTCATTCGTACGATCCATTCTAATTCATTCGTACGATCCATTCTAATTCATTCATCCAATCCATTCTAATTCATTCGCACGAATGTATCCATTCTAATTCATTCGTACGATCCATTCTAATTCATTCATACGATCCATTCTAATTCATTCGTAAGATCCATTCTAATTCATTCGTACAATCCATTCTAATTCATTCGCACGAATGTATCCATTCTAGTTCATTCGTACGATACATTCTAATTCATTCATACAATCCATTCTAATTCATTCGCACGAATGTATCCATTCTAATTCATTCGTACGATCAGTTCTAATTCATTCACAAAATCTATTCTAATTCATTCATACGATCTATTCTAATTCATTCACACGAATGTATCCATTCTAATTCATTCATACGATCCATTCAAATTCATTCGTACGATCCATTCTAATTCACTCATACGATCCATTCTAATACATTCATATGATCCATTCTAATTCATTTGCACGAATATATCTATTCTAATTCATTCGTACGATCCATTCTAATTCCTTCGTACGATCTATTCTAATTCATTCGTACGATCTATTCTAATTCATTCGTACTATCCATTCTAATTCATTCGTACAATCCATTCTAATTCCTTCGTACGATCCATTCTAATTCATTCGTACGATCCATTCTAATTCATTCATACAATCCATTCTAATTCTTTCACACGATCCATTCTAATTCATTCGTACGATCCATTCTAATTCATTCGTGCAATCTATTCTATTTCATTCGTACGATCAATTCTTACTCATTCGTACGATCCATTCTAATTCATTCACACGAATGTATGCATTCGTACGAATGAATTAGAATAGATTGTACGAATGAATTAGAATGGATTGTACGAATGAATTAGAATGGATCGTACAAAGGAATTAGAATGGATCGTATGAATGAATTAGAATGGATCGTACGAATGAATTAGAATAGATCGTACGAATGAATTAGAATGGATCGTACGAAGGAATTAGAATGGATCGTACAAATCAATTAGAATGGATATATTCGTGCAAATGAATTAGAATGGATCGTATGATTGTATTAGAATGGATCGTATGAGTGAATTAGAATGGATCGTACGAATGAATTAGAATGGATACATTCGTGTGAATGAATTAGAATGGATCGTATGAATGAATTAGAATAGATTTTGTGAAGGAATTAGAACTGATCGTACGAATGAATTAGAATGGATACATTCGTGCGAATGAATTAGAATGGATTGTATGAAAGAATTAGAATGGATCCTATGAATGAATTAGAATGGATCGTACGAATGAATTAGAATGGATACATTCGTGCGAATGAATTAGAATTGATCGTACGAATGAATTAGAATGGATCATGCGAATGAATTAGAATGGATTGTACGAATGAATTAGAATGGATACATTCGTGCGAATGAATTAGAATGGATACATTCGTGCGAAAGAATTAGAATAAATCGTATGAATGAATTAGAATGGATCCTATGAATGAATTAGAATGGCTCGTGCGAATGAATTAGAATGGATCGTACGAATGAATTAGAATGGATCATGCTAATGAATTAGAATTGATCGAACGAATGAATTAGCATGGATCGTGCTAATGAATTAGAATGGATCGTACGATTGAATTAGAATGGATCAAATGAATGAATTAGAATGGATCGTATGAATGGATTAGAATGGATCGTACGAATGGATTAGAATGGATACATTCGAGCGAATGAATTAGAATAGATCGTACGAATGAATTAGAATGGATCGTACGAATAAATTAGAATGGATACATTTGTCCGAATGAATTAGAATGGATCATACGAATGAGTAAGAATGGATCGTACGAATAAAATAGAATAGATTCGTATGATCCATTCTAATTTATTCGCACGAATGTATCCATTCTAATTCATTCGTACGTCTAATAAATTCGTACGGTTCATTCTAATTCATTCGCACAATCCATTCTATTTCATTCGTACGATCCATTCTTACTCATTCGTACGAATGAATTAGAATGAATCGTACGAATGAATTAGAATAGATCGTACGAATGAATTAGAATGGATCGTACGAATGAATTAGAATGGATCGTGTGAAAGAATTAGAATGGATCGTACGAATGAATTAGAATGGATCATACGAATGAATTAGAATGGATCGTGCAATCTATTCTATTTCATTCGTACGATCCATTCTTACTCATTCGTATGATCCATTCTAATTCATTCGGACTAATGTATCCATTCTAATTTATTCGTACGATCCATTCTAATTCATTCGTACGATCCATTCTAATTCATTCGTACAATCCATTCTAATTCATTCGTCCGATCCATTCTAATTCATTCGCACGAATGTATCCATTCTAATTCATTCGTACGATCCATTCTAATTCATTCGTAAGATCCATTCTAATTCATTCGTATGATCCATTCTAATTCATTCGTACGATCCATTCTAATTCATTCGCATGAATGTATCCATTCTAGTTCATTCGTACGATCCATTCTAATTCATTCGTACGATCCATTCTAATTCATTCGCACAATCCATTCTAATTCATTCATACGATCCATTCTAATTCATTCATACGATCAATTCTAATTCATTCGTACGATCCAGTCTAATTCATTCGCACAAATGTATCCATTCTAATTCATTCGTACGATCCATTCTAATTCATTCGCACGATCCATTCTAATTCATTCGTACGATCCATTCTAATTCATTCGTACGATCTGTTCTTATTCATTCGCACAATCCATTCTAATTCATTCGAACGAATGTATCCATTCTAATTCATTCGTATGATCCATTCTAATTCATTCGTACGATCCATTCTAATTCATTCGTCTGATCCATTCTAATTAATTCGTATGATCCATTCTAAATCATTCGTACGATCCATTCTAATTCATTCATACAATCCATTCTAATTCATTCGCAAGAATGTATCCATTCTAATTAATTCGTACGATCCATTCTAATTCATTCGTATGATCCATTCTAATTCATTCGCACAATCCATTCTATTTCATTCGTACGATCCATTCTTACTCATTGGTACGATCCATTCTAATTCATTCGCACGAATGTATCCATTCTAATTCATTCGTAGGAATCCATTCTAATTTATTCGTACAATCTATTCTATTTCATTCGTACGATCCATTCTTACTCATTCGTATGATCCATTCTAATTTATTCGGACGAATGTATCCATTCTAATTTATTCGTGCGATCCATTCTAATTCATTCGTACAATCCATTCTAATTCATTCGTACGATCCATTCTAATTCATTCGTCCGATCCATTCTAATTCATTCGCACGAATGTATCCATTCTAATTCATTCGTACGATCCATTCTAATTCATTCGTAAGATCCATTCTAATTCATTCGTACGATCCATTCTAATTCATTCGTACGATCCATTCTAATTCATTCGCACGAATGTATCCATTCTAGTTCATTCGTACGATCTATTATAATTCATTCGCATGGATCGTGCATTCGTACGATCCATTCTAATTCATTCGTAAGATCCATTCTAATTCATTCGTACGATCCATTCTAATTCATTCGAACGATCCATTCTAATTCATTCGCACGAATGTATCCATTCTAATTCATTCGTACGATCCATTCTAATTCATTCGTACGATCCATTCTAATTCATTCATACGATCTATTCCAATTCATTCATACAATCCATTCTAATTCTTTCACACGATCCATTCTAATTCATTCGTACGATCCATTCTAATTCATTCGCACAATCCATTCTATTTCATTCGTACGATCCATTCTTACTCATTCGTATGATCCATTCTAATTCATTCGCACGAATGTATCCATAATGGATCATACGAATGAGTAAGAATGGATCGTACGAATGAAATAGAATGGATTGTGCAAATGAATTAGAATGGACCGTACGAATGAATTAGAATGGATACATTCGTGCGAATGAATTAGAATGGATAGGATGAATGAATTAGAATGGATCGTACAAATGAATTAGAATGGATCGTACGAATAAATTAGAATGGATACATTCGTCCGAATGAATTAGAATTAATCATACGAATGAGTAAGAATGGATCGTACGAATGAAATAGAATAGATTGTACGAATGAATTAGAATGGATCCTACGAATGAATTAGAATAGATCGTGTGAAAGAATTAGAATGGATTGTATGAATGAATTAGAATGAATTCGTACGATCCATTCGAATTCATTCCCACGATCCATTCTAATTCATTCATACGATCCATTCTAATTCATTCATACAATCCATTCTAATTCTTTCACACGATCCATTCTAATTCATTCGTAGGATCCATTCTAATTTATTCGTACAATCTATTCTATTTCATTCGTACGATCCATTCTTACTCATTCGTATGATCCATTCTAATTCATTCGGACGAATGTATCCATTCTAATTTATTCGTACGATCCATTCTAATTCATTCGTACGATCCATTCTAATTCATTCGTACGATCCATTCTAATTCATTCATCCGATCCATTCTAATTCATTCGCACGAATGTATCCATTCTAATTCATTCGTACGATCCATTCTAATTCATTCGTACGATCCATTCTAATTAATTCGTAAGATCCATTCTAATTCATTCGTACGATCCATTCTAATTCATTCGTACGATCCATTCTAATTCATTCGCATGAATGTATCCATTCTAGTTCATTCGTACGATCCATTCTAATTCATTCATACGATCCATTCTAATTCATTCGCACGATCCATTCTAATTCATTCGTACGATCCATTCTAATTCATTCGTACGATCCATTCTAATTCATTCGCACAAATGTATCCATTCTAATTCATTCGTACGATCCATTCTAATTCATTCGCACGATCCATTCTAATTCATTCGTACGATCCATTCTAATTAATTCGTACGATCCATTCTAATTCATTCATACAATCCATTCTAATTCATTCGCAGGAATGTATCCATTCTAATTCATTCGTACGATCAGTACTAATTCATTCACAAAATCTATTCTAATTCATTCATACGATCCATTCTAATTCATTCACACGAATATATCCATTCTAATTCATTCATACGATCCACTCTAATTCATTCGTACGATCCATTCTAATTCACTCATACGATCCATTCTAATACATTCATACGATCCATTCTAATTCATTTGCACGAATATATCCATTCTAATTCATTCGTACGATCCATTCTAATTCCTTCGTACGATCCATTCTAATTCATTTGTACGATCTATTCTATTTCATTCGTACGATCAATTCTTACTCATTCGTACGATCCATTCTAATTCATTCGTCCGATCCATTCTAATTCATTCGCACGAATGTTTCCATTCTAATTCATTCGTTCGATCAATTCTAATTCATTAGCACGATCCATTCTAATTCATTCAGATGATCCATTCTAATTCATTCATAGGATCCATTCTAATTCATTCATACGATCTATTCTAATTCTTTCGCACGAATGTATCCATTCTAATTCATTCGCACGAATGTATCCATTCTAATTCATTCGCACGAATGTATCCATTCTAATTCATTCGTACGATCCATTCTAATTCATTCATACGATCCATTCTAATTCATTCGTATGATCCATTCTAATTCATTCGCACGAATGCATCCATTCTAGTTCATTCGTACGATCTATTCTAATTCATTCGCATGGATCGTGCATTCGTACGATCCATTCTAATTCATTCGTAAGATCCATTCTAATTCATTCGTACGATCCATTCTAATTCATTCGCACGAATGTATCCATTATAGTTCATTCGTACGATCCATTATAATTCATTCGTACGATCCATTCTAATTCATTCATACGATCTATTCTAATTCATTTATACAATCCATTCTAATTCTTTCACACGATCCATTCTAATTCATTCGTACGATCCATTCTAATTTATTCGCACAATCCATTCTATTTCATTCGTACGATCCATTCTTACTCATTCGTATGATCCATTCCAATTCATTCGCACGAATGTATCCATAATGGATCATACGAATTAGTAAGAATGGATCGTACGAATGAAATAGAATGGATTGTGCGAATGAATTAGAATGGACCGTACGAATGAATTAGAATGGATACATTCGTGCGAATGAATTAGAATGGATCGGACGAATGAATTAGAATGGATCGTACGAATGAATTAGAATGGATCGTACGAATGAATTAGAATGGATCGTACGAATAAATTAGAATGGATACATTCGTCCGAATGAATTAGAATGGATCATACGAATGAGTAAGAATGGATCGTACGAATGAAATAGAATAGATTGTACGAATGAATTAGAATGGATCCTACGAATGAATTAGAATAGATCGTGTGAAAGAATTAGTATGGATTGTATGAATGAATTAGAATGAATTCGTACGATCCATTCGAATTCATTCGCACGATCCATTCTAATTCATTCATACGATCCCTTCTAATTCATTCATACAATCCATTTTAATTCTTTCACATGATCCTTTCTAATTCATTCGTAGGATCCATTTTAATTTATTCGTACAATCTATTCTATTTCATTCGTACGATCCATTCTTACTCATTCGTATGATCCATTCTAATTCATTCGGACGAATGTATCCATTCTAATTTATTCGTACGATCCATTCTAATTCATTCGTACGATCCATTCTAATTCATTCGTACGATCCATTCTAATTCATTCGTCCGATCCATTCTAATTTATTCGCATGAATGTATCCATTCTAATTCATTCGTACGATCCATTCTAATTAATTCGTACGATCCATTCTAATTCATTCGTACGATCCATTCTAATTTACTCGTACGATCCATTCTAATTCATTCGCACGAATGTATCCATTCTAGTTCATTCGTACGATCCATTCTAATTCATTCGTACGATCCATTCTAATTCATTCGCACGATCCATTCTAATTCATTCGTACGATCCATTCTAATTTATTCTTACAATCCATTCTAATTCATTCGTACGATCCATTCTAATTCATTCACACAAATGTATCCATTCTAATTCATTCGTACGATCCATTCTAATTCATTCGCACGATCCATTCTAATTCATTCGTATGATCCATTCGAATTCATTCGCACGATCTGTTCTTATTCATTTGCACAATCCATTCTAATTCATTCGCACGAATGTATCTATTCTAATTCATTCGTACGATCCATTCAAATTCATTCATACGATCCATTCTAATTCATTCGTATGATCCATTCTAATTAATTCGTATGATCCATTCTAATTCATTCGTACGATCCATTCTAATTCATTCATACAATCCATTCTAATTCATTCGTACGAATGTATCCATTCTAATTAATTCGTACGATCCATTCTAATTCATTCGTATGATCCATTCTAATTCATTCGCACAATCCATTCTATTTCATTCGTACGATCCATTCTTACTCATTGGTACGATCAATTCTAATTCATTCGCACGAATGTATCCATTCTAATTCATTCGTACGAATCCATTCTAATTCATTCGTACAATCTATTCTATTTCATTCGTACGATCCATTCTTACTCATTCGTATGATCAATTCTAATTCATTTGGACGAATGTATCCATTCTAATTTATTCGTACGATCTATTCTAATTCATTCGTACGATCCATTCTAATTCATTCGTACGATCCATTCTAATTCATTCGTCCGATCCATTCTAATTCATTCGCACGAATGTATCCATTCTAATTCATTCGTACGGTCCATTCTAAGTCATTTGCACAATCCATTCTATTTCATTCGTACGATCCATTCTTACTCATTCGTATGATCCATTATGGATACATTCGTGCGAATGAATTAGAATGGATCATACGAATGAGTAAGAATGGATCGTACGAATGAAATAGAATGGATTGTGCGATTGAATTAGAATGGATCGGACGAATGAATTAGAATTGATCGTGTGAAAGAATTAGAATGGATTGTATGAATGAATTAGAATAGATCGTATGAATGAATTAGAATGGATCGTACGAATGAATTAGAATAGATCGTACGAATGAATTAGAATGGATCGTACGAATAAATTAGAATGGATACATTCATCCGAATGAATTAGAATGGATCATACGAATGAGGAAGAATGGATCGTACGAATGAAATAGAATAGATTGTACGAATGAATTAGAATGGATCCTACGAATGAATTAGAATCGATTGTGTGAAAGAATTAGAATGGATTGTATGAATGAATTAGAATGAATTCGTATGATCCATTCGAATTCATTCGCACGATCCATTCTAATTCATTCATACGATCCATTTTAATTCATTCGTACAATCCATTCTAATTCTTTCACACGATCCATTCTAATTCATTCGTAGGATCCATTCTAATTCATTCGTACAATCTATTCTATTTCATTCATACGATCCATTCTTACTCATTCGTATGATCCATTCTAATTCATTCGGACGAATGTATCCATTCTAATTTATTCGTGCAATCCATTCTAATTCATTCGTACGATCTATTCTAATTCATTAGTACAATCCATTCTAATTCATTCATACGATTTATTCTAATTCATTCATACGATCCATTCTAATTCATTCGCACGATCCATTCTAAATCATTCGTACGATCCATTCTAATTCATTCGCACGAATGTATCCATTCTAGTTCATTCGTACGATCCATTCTAATTCATTCGTACGATCCATTCTAATTCATTCATACAATCCATTCTAGTTCATTCGTACGATCCATTCTAATTCATTCGTAGATCCATTCTAATTCATTCGCACGATCCATTCTAATTCATTCGTACGATCCATTCTAATTCTTTTCCACGATCTATTCTAATTCATTCGTACGATCCATTCTAATTCATTCGTACAATCTATTCTAATTCATTCGTACGATCCATTCTAATTCATTCATACGATCCATTCTAATTCATTCGTACGATCCATTCTAATTCATTCATAGAATCCATTCTAATTCTTTCACATAATCCATTCTAATTCATTCGTACGATCCATTCTAATTCATTCGTGCAATCCATTCTATTTCATTCGTACGATCCATTCTTACTCATTCGTACGATCCATTGTAATTCATTCACACGAATGTGTCCATTCATACGAATGAATTAGAATAGATTGTACGAATGAATTAGAATGTATCGTACGAATGAATTAGAATGGATCGTACGAATGAATTAGAATGGATCGTACGAATGAATTAGAATAGATAGTACGAATGAATTCGAATGGATCGTACGAAAGAATTAGAATGGATCATACGAATGAATTAGAATGGATATATTCATGCAAACGAATCAGAATGGATCGTATGAATGTATTAGAATGTCACACGTTCCATTCTAATTCATTCGTACGATCCATTCTAATTCATTCGTACGATCCATTCTAATTAATTCGTATGATCCATTCTAATTCATTCGTACGATCCATTCTAATTCATTTATACAATCCATTCTAATTCATTCGCACGAATGTATCCATTCTAATTAATTCGTACGATCCATTCTAATTCATTCGTATGATCCATTCTAATTCATTCGCACAATCCATTCTATTTCATTCATACGATCCATTCTTACTCATTGGTACGATCCATTCTAATTCATTCGCACGAATGTATCCATTCTAATTCATTGATACGAATCCATTCTAATTCATTCGTACAATCTATTCTATTTCATTCGTACGATCCATTCTTACTCATTCGTATGATCCATTCTAATTCATTCGGACGAATGTATCCATTCTAATTTATTTGTACGATCCATTCTAATTCATTCGTACGATCCATTCTAATTCATTCGTACGATCCATTCTAATTCATTCGTCCGATCCATTCTAATTCATTCGCACGAATGTATCCATTCTAATTCATTCGTACGATCCATTCTAATTCATTCGTACGATCCATTCTAATTCATTCGTACGATCCATTCTAATTCATTCGTAAGATCTATTCTAATTCATTCGTACGATCCATTCTAATTCATTCATACGATCCATTCTAATTCATTCACACGAATGTATCCATTCTAGTTCATTCATACGATCTATGCTAATTCATTCGCATGGATCGTGCATTCGTACGATCCATTCTAATTCATTCGTAAGATCCATTCTAATTCATTCGTACGATCCATTTTAATTCATTCGTACGATCCATTCTAATTCATTCGCACAAATATATCCATTCTAGTTCATTCGTACGATCCATTCTAATTCTTTCGTACGATCCATTCTAATTCATTCATACGATCTATTCTAATTCATTTATACAATCCATTCTAATTCTTTCACACGATCCATTCTAATTCACTCGTACGATTTATTCGTAGGATCCATTCTAATTCATTCGTACGATCCATTCTAATTCATTCGCACGAATGTATCCATTCTAGTTCATTCGTACGATCCATTCTAATTCATTCATACGATCCATTCTAATTCATTCGTACGATCCATTCTAATTCATTCATACGATCCATTCTAATTCATTCGTACGATCCATTCTAATTCATTCGTACAATCTATTCTAATTCATTCGTACGAATGGATACATTCGTGTGAATGAATTAGAATGGATCGTACGAATGAGTAAGAATGGATCGTACGAATGAAATAGAATGGATTGCACGAATGAATTAGAATGGATCGTACGAATGAATTAGAATGGATCGTGTGAAAGAATTAGAATGGATTGTATGAATGAATTAGAATGGATCGTACGAACGAATTAGAATGGATCGTACGAATGAATTAGAATGGATCGTACGAATGAATTAGAATAGATCGTACGAATGAATTAGAATGGATCGTACGAACGAATTAGAATGGATCGTGTGAAAGAATTAGAATGGATCGTACGAATGTATTAGAATGGATCGTGCGAATGAATTAGAATGGATCGTACGAATGAATTAGAATGGATCGTGCTAATGAATTAGAATTGATCGAACGAATGAATTAGCATGGATCGTGCATTCGTACGATCCATTCTAATTCATTCGTAAGATCCATTCTAATTCATTCGTACGATCCATTCTAATTCATTCGTATGATCCATTCTAATTCATTCGCACGAATGTATCCATTCTAGTTCATTCGTACGATTCATTCTAATTCATTCGTACGATCTATTCTAATTCATTCATACGATCTATTCTAATTCATTCATACAATCCATTCTAATTCTTTCGTACGATCCATTCTAATTCATTCACACAATCCATTCTATTTCATTCGTACGATCCATTCTTACTCATTCGTATGATCCATTCTAATTCATTCGCACGAATGTATCGATAATGGATCATACGAATGAGTAATAATGGATCGTACGAAAGAAATAGAATGGATTGTGCGAATGAATTAGAATGGACCGTACGAATGAATTAGAATGGATACATTCGTGCGAATGAATTAGAATGGATCGGACGAATGAATTATAATGGATCGTACGAATGAATTAGAATGGATCGTACGAATAAATTAGAATGGATACATTCATCCGAATGAATAAGAATGGATCATACGAATGAGTAAGAATGGATCGTACGAATGAAATAGAATAGATTGTACGAATGAATTAGAATGGATCCTACGAATGAATTAGAATAGATCGTGTGAAAGAATTAGAATGGATTGTATGATTGAATTAGAATGAATTCGTACGATCCATTCGAATTCATTCGCACAATCCATTCTAATTCATTCATATGATCCATTCTTATTCATTCATACAATCCATTCTAATTCTTTCACACGATCCATTCTAATTCATTCGTAGGATCCATTCTAATTCATTCGTACAATCTATTCTATTTCATTCGTACGATCCATTCATACTCATTCGTATGATCAATTCTAATTCATTCGGACGAATGTATCCATTCTAATTTATTCGTACGATCCATTCTAATTCATTCGTACGATCCATTCTAATTCATTCGTACGATCCATTCTAATTCATTCGTCCGATCCATTCTAATTCATTCGCACGAATGTATCCATTCTAATTCATTCGTAGGATCCATTCTAATTCATTCGTACGATCCATTCTAATTCATTCGTAAGATCCATTCTAATTCATTCGTACGATCCATTCTAATTCATTCGTACGATCCATTCTAATTCATTCGCACGAATATATCCATTCTAGTTCATTCGTACGATCCATTCTAATTCATTCGTATGATCCATTCTAATTCATTCATACGATCTATTCTAATTCATTCATACAATCCAATCTAATTCTTTCACACGATCTATTCTAATTCATTCGTACGATTCATTCGTAGGATCCATTCTAATTCATTCGTACGATCCATTCTAATTCATTCGCACGAATGTATCCATTCTAGTTCATTCGTACGATCCATTCTAATTCATTCATACGATCCATTCTAATTTATTCGCACGATCCATTCTAATTCATTCATACGATCCATTCTAATTCATTCGTACGATCCATTCTAATTCATTCGTACAATCTATTCTAATTCATTCGTACGAATGGATACATTCGTGTGAATGAATTAGAATGGATCGTACGGATGAGTAAGAATGGATCGTACGAATGAAATAGAATGGATTGCACGAATGAATTAGAATGGATCGTACGAATGAATTAGAATGGATCGTGTGAAAGAATTAGAATGGATTGTATGAATGAATTAGAATAGATCGTACGAAGGAATTAGAATGGATCGTACGAATGAATTAGAATGGAAACTACGAATGAATTAGAATAGATCGTACGAATGAATTAGAATGGATCGTACGAATGAATTAGAATGGATCGTGTGAAAGAATTAGAATGGATCGTACGAATGAATTAGAATGGAACGTGCGAATGAATTAGAATGGATCGTACAAATGAATTAGAATGGATCGTGCTAATGAATTAGAATTGATCGAACGAATGAATTAGCATGGATCGTGCATTCTTACGATCCATTCTAATTCATTCGTAAGATCCATTCTAATTCATTCGTTTGATCCATTCTAATTCATTCGTACGATCCATTCTAATTCATTCGCATGAATGTATCCATTCTAGTTCATTCGTACGATCCATTCTAATTCATTCGTACGATCCATTCTAATTCATTCATACGATCTATTCTAATTCATTCATATAATCCATTCTAATTCTTTCGTACGATCCATTCTAATTCATTCGCACAATCCATTCTATTTCATTCGTACGATCCATTCTTACTCATTCGTATGATCCATTCTAATTCATTCGCACGAATGTATCCATAATGGATCATACGAATGAGTAAAAATAGATCGTACGAATGAAATAGAATGGATTGTGCGAATGAATTAGAATGGACCGTACGAATGAATTAGAATGGATACATTCGTGCGAATGAATTAGAATGGATCGGACGAATGAATTAGAATGGATCGTACGAATGAATTAGAATGGATCGTACGAATAAATTAGAATGGATACATTCGTACGAATGAATTAGAAAGGATCATACGAATGAGTAAGAATGGATCGTACGAATGAAATAGAATAGATTGTACGAATGAATTAGAATGGATCCTACGAATGAATTAGAATAGATCGTGTGAAAGAATTAGAATGGATTGTATGAATGAATTAGAATGAATTCGTACGATCCATTCGAATTCATTCGCACAATCCATTCTAATTCATTCATACGATCCATTGTAATTCATTCATACAATCCATTCTAATTCTTTGACACGATCCATTCTAATTCATTCGTAGGATCCATTCTAATTCATTCGTACAATCTATTCTATTTTATTCGTACGATCCATTCTTACTCATTCGTATGATCCATTCTAATTTATTCGTACGATCCATTCTAATTCATTCGTACGATCCATTCTAATTCATTAGTATGATCCATTCTAATTCATTCGTCCGATCCATTCTAATTCATTCGCACGAATGTATCCATTCTAATTCATTCGTAGGATCCATTCTAATTCATTCGTACGATCCATTCTAATTCATTCGTAAGATCCATTATAATTCATTCATACAATCCATTCTAATTCATTCGTACGATCCATTCTAATTCATTCGCACGATCCATTCTAATCCATTCTAATTCATTTGTACGATCCATTCTAATTCTTTCACACGATCCATTCTAATTCATTCGTAGGATCCATTCTAATTCATTCGTACAATCTATTCTAATTCATTCGTACGATCCATTCTAATTCATTCGTACGATCGTACGAATGAATTAGAATGGATCGTACGGAATGAATTACAATGGATTGTATGAATGAATTAGAATGGATACATTTGTGCGAATGAATTAGAATAGTTCATACGAATGAGTAAGAATGGATCGTACGAACGAAATAGAATGGATTGTACGAATGAATTAGAATGGATCGTACAAATGAATTAGAATGGATCGTACGAAAGAATTAGAATGGATCATACGAATGAATTTGAATGGATCGTGTGAAAGAATTAGAATGGATTGTATGAATGAATTAGAATAGATCGTATGAATGAATTAGAATGGATCGTACGAATGAATTAGAATAGATCGTACGAATGAACTAGAATGGATACATTCGTGCGAATGAATTAGAATGGATCGTACGAAGGAATTAGAATGGATCGTACGAATGAATTAGAATGGATCGTACGAATGAATTAGAATAGATCGTACGAATGAATTAGAATGGATCGTACGAAGGAATTAGAATGAATCGTACGAATTAATTAGAATGGATATATTCGTGCAATTGAATTAGAATGGATTGTATGAATGTATTAGAATGGATCCTACGAATGAATTAGAATGGATTCGTACGAATGAATTAGAATGGATACATTCGTGCGAATAAATTAGAATGGATCATATGAATGAATTAGAATGGATCGTACGAATTAATTAGAATGGATATATTCGTGCAAATGAATTAGAATGGATCGTATGAATGTATTAGAATGGATCGTATGAGTGAATTAGATAGGATCGTACGAATGAATTAGAATGGATCGTACGAATGAACTAGAATGGATCGTATGAATGAATTAGAATGGATACATTCGTGCGAATGAATTAGAATGGTTACATTCGTGCGAAAGAATTAGAATAGATCGTATGAATGAATTAGAATGGATCCTATGAATGAATTAGAATGGATCGTGCGAATGAATTAGAATGGATCGTACGAATGAATTAGAATACATCGTACGAATGAATTAGAATGGATCGTACGAAGGAATTAGAATGGATCGTACGAATGAATTAGAATGGATCGTACGAATGAATTAGAATGGATCTTACGAATGAATTAGAATGGATCGTACGAATGAATTAGAATGGATCCTACGAATAAATTAGAATGGATACATTCGTGCGAATGAATTAGAATGGATCGGACGAATAAATTAGAATGGATCGTACGAATGAATTAGAATGGATTGTACGAATGAATTAGAATGGATACGAATAAATTAGAATGGATACATTCGTCCGAATGAATTAGAATGGATCATACGAATGAGTAAGAATGGATCGTACGAATGAAATAGAATAGATTGTACGAATGAATTAGAATGGATCCTACGAATGAATTAGAATGGATCGTGTGAAAGAATTAGAATGGATTGTATGAATGAATTAGAATGGATCGTATGAATGAATTAGAATGGATCGTGGGAATGAATTCGAATGGATTGTACGAATTCATTCTAATTCATTCATACAATCCATTCTAATTCTTTCACACGATCTATTCTAATTCATTCGTAGGATCCATTCTAATTCATTCGTACAATCTATTCTATTTCATTCGTACGATCCATTCTTACTCATTCGTATGATCCATTCTAATTCATTCGGACGAATGTATCCATTCTAATTTATTCGTACGATCCATTCTAATTCATTCGTACGATCCATTCTAATTCATTCGTACGATCCATTCTAATTCATTCGTCCGATCCATTCTAATTCATTCGCACGAATGTATCCATTCTAATTCATTCGTACGGTCCATTCTAATTCATTCGCACAATCCATTCTATTTCATTCGTACGATCCATTATTACTCATTCGTATGATCCATTATGGATACATTCGTGCGAATGAATTAGAATGGATCATACGAATGAGTAAAAATGGATCGTACGAATGAAATAGAATGGATTGTGCGAATGAATTAGAAAGGGTCGTAAGAATGAATTAGAATGGATCATGTGAAAGAATTAGAATGGATTGTATGAATGAATTAGAATAGATCGTATGAATAAATTAGAATGGATCGTACGAATGAATTAGAATGGATCGTACGAATGAACTAGAATGGATACATTCGTGCGAATGAATTAGAATGGATCGTACGAATGAATTAGAATGGATCGTACGAATGAATTAGAATGGATCTTACGAATGATTTAGAATGGATCGTACGAATGCACGATCCATGCTAATTCATTCGTTCGATCAATTCTAATTCATTAGCACGATCCATTCTAATTCATTCGTACGATCCATTCTTATTCATTCGCACGATCCATTCTAATTAATTCGTACGATCCATTCTAATTCTTTCACACGATCCATTCTAATTCATTCGTACGATCCATTCTAATTCATTCGTACGATCTATTCTAATTCATTCGTACGATCCATTCTAATTCATTCGTACGATCCATTCTAATTCCTTCATACGATCCATTCTAATTCATTCATACAATCCATTCTAATTCCTTCACATGATCCATTCTAATTCATTCGTACGATCCATTCTAATTCATTCGTGCAATCCATTCTCTTTCATTCGTATGATCCATTCTTACTCATTCGTACGATCCATTCTAATTCATTCACACGAATGTATCCATTCGTACGAAGGAATTAGAATGGATCGTACGAAGGAATTAGAATGGATCGTACGAATGAATTAGAATGGATCGTATGAATGAATTAGAATGGATCGTACGAATGAATTAGAATGGATCGTGCGAATAAATTAGAATAGATCGTACGAATGAATTAGAATGAATCGTACAAATGAACTAGAATGGATATATTCATGCGAATGAATTAGAATGGATCTTACGAATGAATTAGAATGGATCGTACGAATGAATTAGAATGGATCGTACGAATGAATTAAAATGGATCATACGAATGAATTAGAATGGATCATACGAATGAGTAAGAATGGATCGTACGAATGAAATAGAATGGATTATACGAATGAATTAGAATGGATCGTATGAATGAATTAGAATGGATCGTGTGAAAGAATTACAATGGATTGTATGAATGAATTAGAATGGATCATATGAATGAATTAGATTGGATCGTGCGAATGAATTCGACTGGATCGTACGAATGTATTAGAATGGATCGTACGAATGAATTAGAATAGATTGTGCGAATGAATTAGAATAGATTGTGCGAATGAATTAGAATGGATCGTACGAATGAATTAGAATGGATCGTACGAATGAATTAGAATGGATCCATTCAAATTCATTCGCACGATCCATTCTAATTCATTCGTACAATCCATTCTATTTCATTCGTACGATCCATTCTTACTCATTCGTATGATCCATTCTAATTCATTCGCACGAATGCATCCATTCTAATCCATTCGTACGATCCATTCTAATCCATTCGTACGATCCATTCTAATTCATTCGCATGAATGTAACCATTCTAATTCATTCATTTGATCCATTCTAATTCATTCGTACGATCCATTCTAATTCATTCATACGATCCATTCTAATTCATTCGTACGATCCATTCTAATTCATTCGTATATTCCATTCTAATTCATTCGTACGATCTATTCTATTTCATTCGTACGATCCATTCTTACTCATTCGTATGATCCATTCTAATTCATTCGGACGAATGTATCCATTCTAATTTATTCGTACGATCCATTCTTACTCATTCGTATGATCCATTCTAATTCATTCGTACGATCCATTCTAATTCATTCGTACGATCCATTCTAATTCATTCGCACAATCTATTCTAATTCATTCGTACGATCCATTCTAATTCATTCGTACGATCGTACGAATGAATTAGAATGGATTATACGGAATGAATTAGAATGGATTGTATGAATGAATTAGAATGGATACATTCGTGCGAATGAATTAGAATGGATCATACGAATGAGTAAGAATGGATCGTACGAATGAAATAGAATGGATTGTACGAATGAATTAGAATGGATCGTACAAATGAATTAGAATGGATCGTACGAATGAATTAGAATGGATCATACGAATGAGTAAGAATGGATCGTACAAATGAAATAGAATGGATTGTACGAATGAATTAGAATGGATCGTACGAATGAATTAGAATGGATCGCGTGAAAGAATTAGAATGCATTGTATGAATGAATTAGAATGGATCGTATGAATGAATTAGAATGGATCGTGCGAATGAATTCGAATGGATCGCATGATCCATTCGAATAGAATGGATCGTATGAATGAATAAGAATGGATCGGGCGAATGAATTAGAATGGATTGTAGGAATGAATTAGAATGGATCGTATGAATGAATTAGAATGGATCGTATGAATGAATTAGAATGGATCGTGCGAATGAATTAGAATTGATCGTATGAATAAATTAGAATGGATCGTACGAATGAATTAGAATGGATCATACGAATGAATTAGAATGGATCATACGAATGAGTAAGAATAGATCGTACGAATGAAATAGAATGGATACATTCGTGCGAATGAATTAAAATGGATCGTACGAATAAATTAGAATGGATCGTATGAATGAATTAGAATGGATCGTACGAATGAATTAGAATGGATCGTACGAATGAATTAGAATGGATACATTCGTGCGAATGAATTAGAATGGATCGGACGAATGAATTAGAATGGATCGTACGAATGAATTAGAATGGATCGTACGAATAAATTAGAACGGATACATTCGTCCGAATTAATTAGAATGAGTCATACGAATGAGTAAGAATGGATCGTACGAATGAAATAGAATAGATTGTACGAATGAATTAGAATGGATTCGTACGAATGAATTAGAATGGATACATTCGTGCGAATGAATTAGAATGGATCGTACCAATGAGTAAGAATGGATCGTACGAATGAAATAGAATGGATTGTGCGAATGAATTAGAATGGATCGTACGAATGAATTAGAATGGATCGTACGAATGAATTAGAATGGATCCTATGAATGAATTAGAATGTATCGTGCGAATGAATTAGAATGGATCGTACGAATGAATTAGAATGGATCGTGCTAATGAATTAGAATTGATCGAACGAATGAATTAGAATGGATACATTCGTGCGAATGAATTAGAATGGATCGGACGAATGAATTAGAATGGATCGTACGAATGAGTAAGAATGAATCGTACGAATGAAATAGAATAGATCATACGAATGAATTAGAATGGATCGTACGAAGGAATTAGAATGGATCGTACGAATGAATTAGAATGGATATATTCGTGCAAATGAATTGTAATGGATCGTATGAATGTATTAGAATGGATCGTATGAGTGAATTAGAATGGATCGTACGAATGCATTAGAATGGATCATATGAATGAATTAGAATGGATACATTCGTGTGAATGAATTAGAATGGATCGTATGAATGAATTAGAATAGATTTTGTGAATGAATTAGAACTGATCGTACGAATGAATTAGAATGGATACATTCGTGCGAATGAATTAGAATGGATTGTATGAATGAATTAGAATGGATCCTATGAATGAATTAGAATGGATCGTGCGAATGAATTAGAATGGATCGTACGAATGAATTAGAATGGATCGTGCTAATGAATTAGAATTGATCGAATGAATGAATTAGCATGGATCGTGCTAATGAATTAGAATGGAACGTACGAATGAATTAGAATGGATCGTGTTAAAGAATTAGAATGGATAGTATGAATGAATTAGAATGAATTCGTACGATCCATTCGAATTCATTCGCACGATCCATTCTAATTCATTCATATGATCCATTCTAATTCATTCATACAATCCATTCTAATTCTTTCACACGATCCATTCTAATTCACTCGTAGGATCCATTCTAATTCATCCGTACAATCTATTCTATTTCATTCGTACGATCCATTCTTACTTATTCGTATGATCCATTCTAAATCATTCGGACGAATGTATCCATTCTAAATTATTCGTACGATCCATTCTAATTCATTCGTCCGATCCATTCTAATTCATTCAGCCGATCCATTCTAATTCATTCGCACGAATGTATCCATTCTAATTCATTCGTACGATCCATTCTAATTCATTCGTACGATCCATTCTAATTCATTCGTAAGATCCATTCTAATTCATTCGTACGATCCATTCTAATTCATTCGCACGAATGTATCCATTCTAGTTCATTCGTACAATCCATTCTAATTCATTCATACAATTCATTCTAATTCATTCGCACGAATGTATCCATTCTAATTCATTCGTACGATCAGTTCTAATTCATTCACAAAATCTATTCTAATTCATTCATACGATCCATTCTAATTCATTCACACGAATGTATCCATTCTAATTCATTCATACGATCCATTCAAATTCATTCGTACGATTCATTCTAATTCACTCATACGATCCATTCTAATACACTCATATGATCCATTCTAATTCATTTGCACGAATATATCCATTCTAATTCATTCGTACGATCCATTCTAATTCCTTCGTACGATCTATTCTAATTCATTCGTACGATCTATTCTAATTCATTCGTACGATCCATTCTAATTCATTCGTACGATCCATTCTAATTCCTTCGTACGATCCATTCTAATTCATTCGCACGATCCATTCTAATTCATTCATACAATCCATTCTAATTCTTTCACACGATCCATTCTAATTCATTCGTGCAATCTATTCTATTTCATTCGTACGATCCATTCTTACTCATTCGTACAATCCATTCTAATTCATTTACACGAATGTATCCATTCGTACGAATGAATTAGAATAGATTGTACGAATGAATTAGAATGGATCGTACGAAGGAATTAGAATGGATCGTACGAATGAATTAGAATGGATCGTACGAATGAATTAGAATAGATCGTACGAATGAATTAGAATGGATCGTACGAAGGAATTAGAATGGATCGTACGAATGAATTAGAATGGATATATTCGTGCAAATGAATTAGAATGGATCGTATGAATGTATTAGAATGGATCGTATGAGTGAATTAGAATGGATCGTACGAATGAATTAGAATGGATCGTATGAATGAATTAGAATTGATACATTCGTGTGAATGAATTAGAATGGATCGTTTGAATGAATTAGAATAGATTTTGTGAATGAATTAGAACTGATCGTACGAATGAATTAGAATGGATACATTCGTGCGAATGAATTAGCATGGATTGTATGAATGAATTAGAATGGATCCTATGAATGAATTAGAATGGATCGTACGAATGAGTTAGAATGGATACATTCGTGCGAATGAATTAGAATTGATCGTACGAATGAATTAGAATGGATCATGCGAATGAATTAGAATGGATTGTACGAATGAATTAGAATGGATACATTCGTGCGAATGAATTAGAATGGATACATTCGTGCGAAAGAATTAGAATAGATCGTATGAATGAATTAGAATGGATCCTATGAATGAATTAGAATGGATCGTGCGAATGAATTAGAATGGATCGTACGAATGAATTAGAATGGATCGTGCTAATGAATTAGAATTGATCGAACGAATGAATTTGCATAGATCGTGCTAATGAATTAGAATGGATCGTACAAATGAATTTGAATGGATCAAATGAATGAATTAGAATGGATCGTACGAATGGATTAGAATGGATCGTACGAATTGATTAGAATGGATACATTCGAGCGAATGAATTAGAATGGATCGTACGAATGAATTAGAATGGATCGTACGAATAAATTAGAATGGATACATTCGTCCGAATGAATTAGAATGGATCATACGAATAAGTAAGAATGGATCGTACGAATAAAATAGAATAGATTGTACGAATGAATTATAATGGATCGTGCGAATGAATTAGAATGGATCGTACGAATGAATTAGAATGGATCGTGTGAAAGAATTAGATTGGATCGTACGAATGAATTAAAATAGATCGTGCGAATGAATTAGAATGGATCGTACGAATGAATTAGAATGGATACATTTGTGCAAATGAATTAGAATGGATCGTAGGAATGAATTAGAATGGATCGTGCTAAGGAATTAGAATTGATCGAAGGAATGAATTAGCATGGATCGTGCTAATAAATTAGAATGGATCGTACGAATAAATTAGAATGGATCGTGCGAATGAATTAGAATGGATCGTACGAATGAATTAGAACGGATACATTTGTGCGAATGAATTAGAATGGATCGTACGAATGAATTAGAATGGATCGTATGAATGAATTAGAATGGATCGTGCGAATGAATTCGAATGGATCGTACGAATTCATTCTAATTCATTCATACAATCCATTCTAATTCTTTCACACGATCCATTCTAATTCATTCGTACGTTCCATTATAATTCATTAGCACGATCCATGCTAATTCATTCGTTCGATCAATTCTAATTCATTAGCACGATCCATTCTAATTCATTCGTACGATCCATTCTAATTCATTCGCACGATCCATTCTAATTCATTCATAGGATCCATTCTAATTCATTCATACGATCTATTCTAATTCTTTCGCACGAATGTATCCATTCTAATTCATTCGCACGAATGTATCCATTCTAATTCATTCATACGATCCATTCTAATTCATTCGTACGATCCATTCTAATTCATTCGTACGATCCATTCTAATTCATTCATACGATCTATTCTAATTCATTCATACAATCCATTCTAATTCTTTCACACGATCCATTCTAATTCATTCATACGATCCTTTCTAATTCCTTCGTATGATCCATTCTAATTCATTCGTACGATCTATTTTAATTCATTCGTACGATCCATTCTAATTCATTCGTACGATCCATTCTAATTCCTTCGTACGATCCATTCTAGTTCATTCGTACGATCCATTCTAATTCATTCGTACAATCTATTCTAATTCATTCGTACGAATGGATACATTCGTGAGAATGAATTAGAATGGATCGTACGAATGAGTAAGAATGGATCGTACGAATGAAATAGAATGGATTGCACGAATGAATTAGAATGGATCGTACGAATGAATTAGAATGGATCGTGTGAAAGAATTAGAATGGATTGTATGAATGAATTAGAATGGATCCATTCTAATTCATTCGGACGAATGTATCCATTCTAATTTATTCGTACGATCCATTCTAATTCATTCGTACGATCCATTCTATGTCATTCGTACGATCCATTCTTACTCATTCGTATGATCCATTCTAATTCATTCGTACGATCCATTCTAATTCATTCGTTCGATCGATTCTAATTCATTCACACTATCCATTCTAATTCACTCATACGATCCATTCTAATTCATTCGTACGATCCATTCTAATTCATTCATACAATCCATTCTAATTCATTCGCATGAATGTATCCATTCTAATTCATTCGTACAATCAGTTCTAATTCATTCACAAAATCTATTCTAATTCATTCATACGATCCATTCTAATTCATTCACACGAATGTATCCATTCTAATTCATTCATACGATCCATTCTAATTCATTCGTACGATCCATTCTAATTCACTCATACGATCCATTCTAATACATTCATACGATCCATTCTAATTCATTTGCACGAATATATCCATTCTAATTCATTCGTACGATCCTTTCTAATTCCTTCGTACGATCCATTCTAATTCATTCGTACGATCTATTCTATTTCATTCGTACGATCCATTCTTACTCATTCGTACGATCCATTCTAATTCATTCGTCCGATCCATTCTAATTCATTCGCACGAATGTATCCATTCTAATTCATTCGTTCGATCAATTCTAATTCATTAGCACGATCCATTCTAATTCATTCGTACGATCCATTCTAATTCATTCGTACGATCCATTCTAATTCATTCATAGGATCCATTCTAATTCATTCATACGATCTATTCTAATTCTTTCGCACGAATGTATCCATTCTAATTCATTCGCATGAATATATGCATTCTAATTCATTCGTACGATCCATTCTAATTCATTCATACGATCCATTCTAATTCATTCGTACGATCCATTCTAATTTATTCGCACGAATGTATCCATTCTAGTTCATTCGTACGTTCTATTCTAATTCATTCGCATGGATCATGCATTCGTACGATCCATTCTAATTCATTCGTAAGATCCATTCTAATTCATTCGTATGATCCATTCTAATTCATTCGTACGATCCATTCTAATTCATTCGCACGAATGTATCCATTCTAGTTCATTCGTACGATCCATTCTAATTCATTCGTACGATCCATTCTAATTCATTCATATGATCTATTCTAATTCATTCATACAATCCATTCTAATTCTTTCACACGATCCACTCTAATTCCTTCGTACGATCCATTCAAATTCATTCGCACAATCCATTCTATTTCATTCATACGATCCATTCTTACTCATTCGTATGATCCATTCTAATTCATTCGCACGAATGTATCCATAATGGATCATACGAATGAGTAAGAATGGATCGTACGAATGAAATAGAATGGATTGTGGGAATGAATTAGAATGGACCGTACGAATGAATTAGAATGGATACATTCGTGCGAATGAATTAGAATGGATCGGACAAATGAATTAGAATGGATCGTACAAATGAATTAGAATCGATCGTACGAATGAATTAGAATGGATCGTACGAATAAATTAGAATGGATACATTCGTCCGAATGAATTATAATGGATCATACAAATGAGTAAGAATGGATCGTACGAATGAAATAGAATAGATTGTACGAATGAATTAGAATGGATCCTACGAATGAATTAGAATAGATCGTGTGAAAGAATTAGAATGGATTGTATGAATGAATTAGAATGAATTCGTACGATCCATTCGAATTCATTCGCACGATCCATTCTAATTCATTCGTACGATCCATTCTAATTCATTTGTAAGATCCATTCTAATTCATTCGTACGATCTATTCTAATTCATTCGTACGATCCATTCTAATTCATTCGCACGAATGTATCCATTCTAGTTCATTCATACGATCCATTCTAATTCATTCATACGATCCATTCTAATTCATTCGCACGATCCATTCTAATTCATTCGTACGATCCATTCTAATTCATTCATACGATCCGTTCTAATTCATTCGTACGATCCTTTCTAATTCATTCGCACAAATGTATCCATTCTAATTCATTCATACGATCCATTCTAATTCATTCGCACGATCCATTCTAATTCATTCGTACGATCCATTCAAATTCATTCGCACGAATGTATCCATTCTAATTCATTCATACGATCCATTCTAATTCATTCGTATGATCCATTTTAATTAATTCGTATGATCCATTCTAATTCATTCGTACGATCCATTCTAATTCTTTCATACAATCCATTCTAATTCATTCGCACGAATGTATCCATTCTAATTAATTCGTACGATCCATTCTAATTCATTCGTATGATCCATTCTAATTCATTCGCACAATCCATTCTATTTCATTCGTACGATCCATTCTTACTCATTGGTACGATCCATTCTAATTCATTCGCACGAATGTATCCATTCTAATTCATTCGTAGGAATCCATTCTAATTTATTCGTACAATCTATTCTATTTCATTCGTACGATCCATTCTTACTCATTCGTATGATCCATTCTAATTTATTCGAACGAATGTATCCATTCTAATTTATTCGTGCGATCCATTCTAATTCATTCGTACAATCCATTCTAATTCATTCGTACGATCCATTCTAATTCATTCGTCCGATCCATTCTAATTCATTCGCACGAATGTATCCATTCTAATTCATTCGTACGATCCATTCTAATTCATTCGTACGATCCATTCTAATTCATTCGTAAGATCCATTCTAATTCATTCGTACGATCCATTCTAATTCATTCGTACGATCCATTCTAATTCATTCGCACGAATGTATCCATTCTAGTTCATTCGTACGATCTATTATAATTCATTCGCATGGATCGTGCATTCGTACGATCCATTCTAATTCATTCGTAAGATCCATTCTAATTCATTCGTACGATCCATTCTAATTCATTCGTACGATCCATTCTAATTCATTCGCACGAATGTATCCATTCTAATTCATTCGTACGATCCATTCTAATTCATTCGTACGATCCATTCTAATTCATTCATACGATCTATTCCAATTCATTCATACAATCCATTCTAATTCTTTCACACGATCCATTCTAATTCATTCGTACGATCCATTCTAATTCATTCGCACAATCCATTCTATTTCATTCGTACGATCCATTCTTACTCATTCGTATGATCCATTCTAATTCATTCGCACGAATGTATCCATAATGGATCATACGAATGAGTAAGAATGGATCGTACGAATGAAATAGAATGGATTGTGCGAATGAATTAGAATGGACCGTACGAATGAATTAGAATGGATACATTCGTGCGAATGAATTAGAATGGATAGGATGAATGAATTAGAATGGATCGTACAAATGAATTAGAATGGATCGTACGAATAAATTAGAATGGATACATTCGTCCGAATGAATTAGAATTAATCATACGAATGAGTAAGAATGGATCGTACGAATGAAATAGAATAGATTGTACGAATGAATTAGAATGGATCCTACGAATGAATTAGAATAGATCGTGTGAAAGAATTAGAATGGATTGTATGAATGAATTAGAATGAATTCGTACGATCCATTCAAATTCATTCGCACGATCCATTCTAATTCATTCATACGATCCATTCTAATTCATTCATACAATCCATTCTAATTCTTTCACACGATCCATTCTAATTCATTCGTAGGATCCATTCTAATTTATTCGTACAATCTATTCTATTTCATTCGTACGATCCATTCTTACTCATTCGTATGATCCATTCTAATTCATTCGGACGAATGTATCCATTCTAATTTATTCGTACGATCCATTCTAATTCATTCGTACGATCCATTCTAATTCATTCGTACGATCCATTCTAATTCATTCATCCGATCCATTCTAATTCATTCGCACGAATGTATCCATTCTAATTCATTCGTACGATCCATTCTAATTCATTCGTACGATCCATTCTAATTCATTCGTACGATCCATTCTAATTCATTCGTACGATCCATTCTAATTCATTCGCACAAATGTATCCATTCTAATTCATTCGTACGATCCATTCTAATTCATTCCTACGATCCATTCTAATTCATTCGTAAGATCCATTCTAATTCATTCGTACGATCCATTCTAATTCATTCGCACGAATGTATCCATTCAAGTTCATTCGTACGATCCATTCTAATTCATTCGTACTATCCATTCTAATTCATTCGCACGATCCATTCTAATTCATTCGTACGATCCATTCTAATTCATTCGCACAATCCATTCTATTTCATTCTAATTCATTCTAATTCATTCTAATTCATTCTAATTCATTCGTACGATCCATTCTAATTCATTCGCACAATCCATTCTATTTCATTCGTACGATCCATTCTTACTCATTGGTACGATCCATTCTAATTCATTCGCACGAATGTATCCATTCTAATTCATTCGTACGAATCCATTCTAATTCATTCGTACAATCTATTCTATTTCATTCGTACGATCCATTCTTACTCATTCGAGATACATTCGTGCGAATAAATCTAAATGGATTGTATGAATGAATTACAATGGATCGTACGAATGAATTAGAATGGATCGTACGAATGAATTACATAGCTCATACGAATAAATTAGAATGAATCGTATGAATGAATTAGAATGGTTACATTCGTGCGAATGAATTAGAATAGATCGTACGAATGAATTAGAATAGATCGTACGAATAAATTAGAATGGATCATGGGAATGAATTAGAATAATCGTACGAATGAATTAGAATGGATCCACCGAATGAGTTAGAATGGATCATACGAATGAATTAGAATGGATTGTACGAATGAATTAGAATGGATTGTGCGAATGAATTAGAATGGATCCTACGAATAAATTAGAATGGATCGTGGGAATCAATTAGAATGGATCGTACGAATGAATTAGAATGGATACATTCATGCGAATGAATTAAAATGGATTGTGCGAATGAATAAGAACAGATCGTGCGAATGAATTAGAATAGATCGTACGAATGAATTAGAATGGATCGTACGAAGGAATTAGAATGGATCATACGAATGAATTAGAATGGATCGTACGAATGAATTAGAATGGATCTTACGAATGAATTAGAATGGATCGTACGAATGAATTAGAATGGATCGTACGAAAGAATTAGAATGGATAAATTCGTGCGAATGAATTAGAATGAATCGGACAAATGAATTAGAATGGATCGTACGAATGAATTAGAATGGATCGTACGAATGAAATAGAATGGATTGTGCGAATGAATTAGCATGGACCGTACGAATGAATTAGACGTACGAATGAATTAGAATGAATACGTTCGTGCGAATAAATTAGAATGGATCATACGAATGAGTAAGAATGGATCGTCATTCAAATTCACTCGTATGATCCATTCTAATTCATTTGTATCCATTCTATTTCATTCGCACGATCCATTCTAATTCATTCACGCAATCTATTCTAATTCATTCATATGATCCATTCTAATTCATTCGTACAATCCATTCTAATTCATTCGTACGATCCATTCTAATTCATTCATACAATCCATTCTAATTTATTCGCACGAATGTATCCATTCTAATTCATTCGTATGATCCATTCTAATTCATTCGCACAATCTATTCTAATCTATTTATACGATCCATTCTTACTCATTCGTATGATCCATTCTAATTCATTCGTATGATCCATTCTAATTCATTCGTACGATCCATTCTAATTCATTCGTACGATCCATTCTAATTCATTCGCACGATCCATTCTAATTCATTCATACGATCCATTCTAATTCATTCATACGATCCATTCTAATTCATTCCTACAATCCATTCTAATTCATTTGCCCGATCCATTCTAATTCATTCATACGATCCATTCTATTCGAATGGATCATGCGATCCATTCGAATTCATTCGCACGATCCATTCTAATTCATTCATACGATCCATTCTAATTCATTCATACAATGCATTCTAATTCTTTCACACGATCCATTCTAATTCATTCGTACGATCCATTCTAATTCATTCGTACAATCCATTCTATTTCATTTGTACGATCCATTCTTACTCATTCGTATGATCCATTCTAATTCATTCGTACGATCCATTCTAATTCATTTGTACGATCAATTCTAATTCAATTGTACAATCCATTCTATTTCATTCGTACGATCCATTCTTACTCATTCGTATGATCCATTCTAATTCATTCGCACGAATGTATCCATTCTAATTCATTCATACAATCCATTCTAATTCATTCCGTACGATCCATTCTAATTCATTCGTACGATCGTACGAATGAATTAGAATGGATCGTACGAATGAATTAGAATAGATCATACGAATGAGTAAGAATGGATCGTACGAATGAAATAAAATAGATCGTAAGAATGAATTAGAATGGAATATACGAATGAATTAGAATGGATCGTACGAATGAATTAGAATGGATCGTATGAATGAATTAGAATGGATCGTGCGAATGAATTCGAATGGATCGTACGATCCATTCTAATTCATTCATACAATCTATTCTAATTCATTCGCACGAATGTATCCATTCTAATCCATTCGTACGATCCATTCTAATCCATTCGTACGATCCATTCTAATTCATTCGCATAAATGTATCCATTCTAATTCATTCGTACGATCCATTCTAATTCATTCGTACGATCCATTCTAATTCATTCGTACGATCCATTCTAATTCATTTGTAGGATCCATTATAATTCATTCGTATGATCCATTCTAATTCATTCGTACGATCCATTCTAATTCATTCGTACGATCCATTCTAATTCATTCGTACGATCCATTCTAATTCATTCGTATGATCCATTCTAATTAATTTGTATGATCCATTCTAATTCATTCGTACGATCCATTCTAATTCATTCGTACGATCCATTCTAATTCATTCGCACAATCCATTCTATTTAATTCGTACGATCCATTCTTACTCATTGGTATGATCCATTCTAATTCATTCGCACGAATGTATCCATTCTAATTCATTCGTACGAATCCATTCTAATTCATTCGTACAATCCATTCTATTTCATTCGTACGATCCATTCTTACTCATTCGTATGATCCATTCTAATTCATTCGCACGAATGTATCCATTCTAAATTGTTCGTACGATCCATTCTAATTCATTCGTACGATCCATTCTAAATCATTCGTACAATCCATTCTATTTCATTCGTACGATCAATTCTAATTCATTAGCACGATCCATTCTAATTCATTCGTATGATCCATTCAAATTCATTCGCACGATCCATTCTAATTCATTCGTACAATCCATTCTATTTCATTCGTACGATCCATTCTTACTCATTCGTATGATCCATTCTAATTCATTCGCACGAATGTATCCATTCTAATCCATTCGTACGATCCATTCTAATTCATTCGCATGAATGTAACCATTCTAATTCATTCATTTGATCCATTCTAATTCATTCGTACGATCCATTCTGATTCATTCGTCCGATCCATTCTAATTTATTCGCACGAATGTATCCATTCTAAACCATTCATACGATCCATTCTAATTTATTCGTACGATCCATTCTAATTCATTCGTAAGATCCATTCTAATTCATTCGTACGATCCATTCTAATTTATTCATACGATCCATTCTAATTCATTCGTAAGATCCATTCTAATTCGTTCGTACGATCCATTCTAATACATTCGCACGAATGTATCAATTCTAGTTCATTCGTACGACCCATTCTAATTCATTCGTACGATCCATTCTAATTCATTTGCACGATCCATTCTAATTAATTCGCACGATCCATTCTAATTCATTCGTACGATCCATTCTAATTGATTCATACGATCCATTCTAATTCATTCGTACGATCCATTCTAATTCATTCGCACAAATGTATCCATTCTAATTTATTCGCACGATCCATCCAAATTCATTCATACGATCCATTCTATTTCATTCACACGAATGTATCCATTCTAATTCATTCATACGATCCATTCTATTTCATTCGTACGATTCATTCTAATTCACTCATACGATCCATTCTAATACATTCATACGATCCATTCTAATTCATTTGCAAGAATATATCCATTCTAATTCATTCGTACGATCCATTCTAATTCCTTCGTACGATCCATTCTAATTCATTCGTACGATCTATTCTATTTCATTCGTACGATCCATTCTTACTCATTCGTACGATCCATTCTAATTCATTCGTCCGATCCATTCTAATTCATTCGCACGAATGTATCCATTCTAATTCATTCGTACGATCTATTCTAATTCATTCGCACGATCCATTCTAATTCATTCGTACGATCCATTCTAATTCTTTCACACGATCCATTCTAATTCATTCGTACGATCCATTCTAATTCATTCGTACGATCCATTCTAATTCTTTCGCACAAATGTATCCATTCTAATTCATTCGTACGATCCATTCTAATTCATTCGCATGATCCATTCTAATTCATTCGTACGATCCATTCTAATTCTTTCACATGATCCATTCTAATTCATTCGTATGATCCATTCTAATTCATTCGCACGATCCATTCTAATTCATTTATAGGATCCATTCGAATTCATTCATACGATCTATTCTAATTCTTTCGCACGAATGTGTCCATTCTAATTCATTGGCACGAATGTATCCATTCTAATTCATTTGTACGATCCATTCTAATTCATTCGTACGATCCATTCTAATTCATTCGTATGATCCATTCTAATTCATTCATACGATCTATTCTAATTCATTCATACAATCCATTCTAATTCTTTCACACGATCCATTCTAATTCATTCGTACGATCCATTCTAATTTATTCGCACGAATGTATCCATTCTAATTCATTCGTACGATCCATTCTAATTCATTCGCACAATCTATTCTAATTCATTCGCACAATCTATTCTAATTCATTCATACGATCCATTCTAATTCATTCGCACGAATGTATCCATTCTAATTCATTCATACGATCCATTCTACTTCATTCGTACTATCCGTTCTAATTCACTCCTACGATCCATTCTAATTCATTCATACGATCCATTCTAATTCATTTGCACAAAGGTATCCATTCTAATTCATTCGTACGATCCATTCGAATTCATTCGCACGATCCATTCTAATTCATACGATCCATTCTAATTCATTCGTACGATCCATTCTAATTCATTCGCACGATCCATTCTAATCCATTCGTACAATCAATTCTATTTCATTCGTACGATCCATTCTTACTCATTCGTATGATCCATTCTAATTCATTCGGATGTATGTATCCATTCTAATTAATTCGTACGATCCATTCTAATTCATTCGTACGATCCATTCTAATTCATTCGCTCGAATGTATCCATTCTAATCCATTCATACGATCCATTCTAATCCATTCGTACGATCCATTCTAATTCATTCGCATGAATGTAACCATTCTAATTCATTCATTTGATCCATTCTAATTCATTCGTACGATCCATTCTAATTCAATAGCACGATCCATGCTAATTCATTCATTCGATCAATTCTAATTCATTAGCACGATCCATTCTAATTCATTCGTACGATCCATTCTAATTCATTCGCACGATCCTTTCTAATTCATTCATCGGATCAATTCTAATTCATTCGCACGAATGTATCCATTCTAATTCATTCGTACGATCCATTCTAATTCATTCATAGGATCTATTCTAATTCATTCATACAATCCATTCTAATTCATTCGCACGAATGTATCCATTCTAATTCATTCGTACGATCAGTTCTAATTCATTCACAAAATCTATTCTAATTCATTCGTACGATCCATTCTAATTCATTCACACGAATGTATCCATTCTAATTCATTCATACGATCCATTCTAATTCATTCGTACGATCCATTCTAATTCACTCATACGATCCATTCTAATACATTCATACGATCCATTCTAATTCATTTGCACAAATATAACCATTCTAATTCATTCGTACGATCCATTCTAATTCCTTCGTACGATCCATTCTAATTCATTCGTACGATCTATTCTAATTCATTCGTACGATCCATGCTAATTCATTCGTACGATTCATTCTAATTCCTTCGTACGATCCATTCTAATTCATTCGTACGATCCATTCTAATTCATTCGTATAATCTATTCTAATTCATTCGTACGAATGGGTACATTCGTGTGAATGAATTAGAATGGATCGTACGAATGAGGAAGAATGGATCATACGAATGAAATAGAATGGATTGCACGAATGAATTAGAATGGATCGTACGAATGAATTAGAATGGATCGTGTGAAAGAATTAGAATGGATTGTATGAATAAATTAGAATGGATCGTACGAAGGAATTAGAATGGATCGTACGAATGAATTAGAATGGATCGTATGAATGAATTAGAATAGATCGTACGAATGAATTAGAATGGATTGTATGAAGGAATTAGAATGGATCGTACGAATGAATTAGAATGGATCGTATGAATGAATTAGAATGGATACATTCGTGTGAATGAATTAGAATGGATCGTATGAATGAATTAGAATAGATTTTGTGAATGAATTAGAACTGATCGTACGAATGAATTAGAATGGATACATTCGTGCGAATGAATTAGAATGGATTGTATGAATGAATTAGAATGGATCCTATGAATGAATTAGAATGGATCGTACGAATGAATTAGAATGGATACATTCGTGCGAATGAATTAGAATGGATCGTGTGAATGAATTAGAATGGATCGTACGAATGAATTAGAATGGATACATTCGTGCGAATGAATTTGAATGGATACATTCGTGCAAAAGAATTAGAATAGATCGTATGAATGAATTAGAATGGATCCTATGAATGAATTAGAATGGATCGTGCGAATGAATTAGAATGGATCGTACGAATGAATTAGAATGGATCGTGCTAATGAATTAGAATTGATCGAACGAATGAATTAGCATGGATCGTGCTAATGAATTAGAATGGATCGTACGAATGAATTAGAATGGATCAAATGAATGAATTAGAATGGTTACATTCATGCGAATGAATTAGAATGAATCGTACGAATGGATTAGAATAGATACATTCGAGCGAATGAATTAGAATGGATCGTACGAATGAATTAGAATGGATCGTACGAATAAATTAGAATGGATACATTCGTCCGAATGAATTAGAATGGATCATACGAATGAGTAATAATGGATCGTACAAATGAAATAGAATAGATTGTACGAATGAATTAGAATGGATCCTACGAATGAATTAGAATGAATTGTATGAATGAATTAGAATGGATCGTATGAATGAATTAGAATGGATTGTGCGAATGAATTCGAATGGATCGTACGAATTCATTCTATTTCATTCATACAATCCATTCTAATTCTTTCACACGTTCCATTCTAATTCATTCGTACGTTCCATTCTAATTCATTAGCACGATCAATGCTAATTCATTCCTTCGATCAATTCTAATTCATTAGCACGATCCATTCTAATTCATTCGTACGATCCATTCTAATTCATTCGCACGATCCATTCCAATTCATTCATAGGATCCATTCTAATTCATTCATACGATCTATTCTAATTCTTTCGCACGAATGTATCCATTCGAATTCATTCGCACGAATGTATCCATTCTAATTCATTCGTACGATCCATTCTAATTCATTCGCACGATCCATTCTAATTCATTCGTATGATCAATTCTAATTCATTTGCACGAATGTATCCATTCTAATTTATTCGTACGATCCATTCTAATTCATTCATAGGATCCATTCTAATTCATCCATACAATCCATTCTAATTCATTCGCACGAATGTATCCATTCTAATTCATTCGTACGATCAGTTCTAATTCATTCACAAAATCTATTCTAATTCATTCATACGATCCATTCTAATTCATTCACACGAATGTATCCATTCTAATTCATTCATACGATCCATTCAAATTCATTCGTACGATCCATTCTAATTCCTTTGTGCGATCCATTCTAATTCATTCGTACGATCTACTCTAATTCATTCGTACGATCCATTCTAATTCATTCGTACGATCCATTCTAATTCCTTCGTACGATCCATTCTAATTCATTCGTACGATCCATTCTAATTCATTCATACAATCCATTCTAATTCTTTCACACGATCCATTCTAATTCATTCGTACGATCCATTCTAATTCATTCGTGCAATCTATTCTATTTCATTCGTACGATCCATTCTTACTCATTCGTACGATCCATTCTAATTCATTCACACGAATGTATCCATTCGTACGAATGAATTAGAATAGATCGTACGAATGAATTAGAATGGATCGTACGAATGAATTAGAATGGATCGTACGAAGGAATTAGAATGGATCGTACGAATGAATTAGAATGGATCCATTCTAATTCATTCGTATGATCCATTCTAATTCATTCGTACGATCCATTCTAATTCATTCGCACGATCCATTCTAATTCATTCATAGGATCCATTCTAATTCATTCATACGATCTATTCTAATTCTTTCGCACGAATGTATCCATTCTAATTCATTCGCACGAATGTATCCATTCTGATTCATTCGTACGAATGAATTAGAATGGATCGTACGAATGAATTAGAATAGATCGTACGAATGAATTAGAATGGATCGTACGAAGGAATTAGAATGGATCGTACGAATGAATTAGAATGAATATATTCGTGCAAATAAATTAGAATGTATCATATGAATGTATTAGAATGGATCGTATGAGTGAATTAGAATGGATCGTACGAATGAATTAGAATGGATTGTATGAATGAATTAGACTGGATCGTACGAATGAATTAGAATGGATAATACGAATTAATTAGAATGGATCATACGAATGAATTAGAATGGATCGTACGAATGAATTTGAATGGATCGTACGAATGAATTAGAATGGATCGTGTTAATGAATTAGAATTGATCGAACGAATGAATTAGCATGGATCGTGCGAAAGAATTAGAATGGATCGTATGAATGAATTAGAATGGATCCTATGAATGAATTAGAATGGATCGTGCGAATGAATTAGAATGGATCATACGAATGAATTAGAATAGATCGTACGAATGAATTAGAATGGATCGTACGAAGGAATTAGAATGGATCGTACGAATGAATTAGAATGGATATATTCGTGCAAATGAATTAGAATGGATCATATGAATGTATTAGAATGGATCGTATGAGTGAATTAGAATGGATCATGTGAAAGAATTAGAATGGATCGTATGAATGAATTAGAATGGATCGTGCGAATGAATTCGAATGGATCGTATGAATTCATTCTAATTCATTCATACAATTCATTCTAATTCTTTCACACGATCTATTCTGATCCATTCTACGATCCATTCTAATTCATTCGCACAATCCATTCTATTTCATTTGTACGATCCATTCTTACTCATTCGTATGATCCATTCTAATTCATTCGCATGAATGTATCCATAATGGATCATACAAATGAGTAAGAATGGATCGTACGAAAGAATTAGAATGGATCGTACGAATGAATTAGAATGGATCGTACGAATGAATTAGAATAGATCATAGGAATGAATTAGAATAGATCGTGCAAATGAATTAGAATGGATACATTCGTGCGAATGAATTAGAATGGATCGTGCGAATGAATTAGAATGGATCGTACGAATGAATTAGAATGGATCTTACGAATGAATTAGAATGGATCGTACGAATGAATTAGAATGGGTCGTACGAATGAATTAGAATGGATACATTCGTGCGAATGAATTAGAATGGATCGGACGAATGAATTAGAATGGATCGTACGAATGAATTAGAATGGATCGTACGAATAAATTAGAATGGATACATTCTTCCGAATGAATTAGAATGGATCATACGAATGAGTAAGAATGGATCGTACGAATGAAATATAATAGATTGTACGAATGAATTAGAATGGATCCTACGAATGAATTAGAATGGATCGTGTGAAAGAATTAGAATGGATTGTAGGAATGAATTAGAATGGATCGTATGAATGAATTAGAATAGATCATACGAATGAATTAGAATGGATCGTACGAATGAATTAGAATGGATCGTACGAATGAATTAGAATGGATACATTCGTGCGAATGAATTAGAATGGATCGGACGAATAAATTAGAATGGATCGTACGAATGAATTAGAATGGATCGTACGAATGAATTAGAATGGATCGTACGAATAAATTAGAATGGATACATTCGTCCGAATGAATTAGAATGGATCATACGAATGAGTAAGAATGGATCGTACGAATGAAATAGAATAGATTGTACGAATGAATTAGAATGGATCCTACGAATGAATTAGAATGGATCGTGTGAAAGAATTAGAATGGATTGTATGAATGAATTAGAATGGATCGTATGAATGAATTAGAATGGGTTGTGCGAATGAATTCGAATGGATCGTACGAATTCATTCTAATTCATTCATACAATCCATTCTAATTCTTTCACACGATTCATTCTAATTCATTCGTACGTTCCATTCTAATTCATTAGCACGATCCATGCTAATTCATTCGTTCGATCAATTCTAATTCATTAGCACGATCCATTCTAATTGATTCGTACGATCCATTCTAATTCATTCGCACGATCCATTCTAATTTATTCATAGGATCCATTCTAATTCATTCATACAATCCATTCTAATTCATTCGCACGAATGTATCCATTCTATTTCATTCGTACGATCAGTTCTAATTCATTCACAAAATCTATTCTAATTCATTCATACGATCCATTCTAATTCATTCACACGAATGTATCCATTCTAATTTATTCATACGATCCATTCTAATTCATTCGTACGATCCATTCTAATTCACTCATACGATCCATTCTAATACATTCATACGATCCATTCTAATTCATTTGCACGAATATATCCATTCTAATTCATTCGTATGATCCATTCTAATTCCTTCGTACGATCCATTCTAATTCATTCGTACGATCTATTCTATTTAATTTGTATGATCCATTCTTACTCATTCGTACGATCCATTCTAATTCATTCGTCCGATCCATTCTAATTCATTCGCACGAATGTATCCATTCTAATTCATTCGTTCGATCAATTCTAATTCATTAGCACGATCCATTCTAATTCATTCGTACGATCTGTTCGGGGGATTTTTTTGCTGGTCCGTGTGGGCTACCTGCAAGACAAAAAAGCGTGAGAAGGGCTGGCTCCCTTAGGAGCGTAGACCCTCTGACGCTCAAGTCAGTCTCAGTTGCACAACAGCGAGCTGTGGTGGACGAAAGTGGAAGGGAATAGGGTTTCGAACCTGTACTATGGAGCCTGGGGGTGAGCATTTATAGCAATCGGCGGCCTACCGTGGCCCGACACATGGAGATTCTTCCAGGGCCTTCTAGACCCCCACGATCCGGCTCGCGTGGGTCTCTGACAGTCCTTGGTACTCACGCCCTGACATTCTTTATCGTCGAGCCTGCCAGGCGGTTTGAGTGGGGGAGAGCATCTTTCTTGTTTCTTGTTGCTGCCAGCTGGCTATTCTGGAATATTCAAGTCTTGGAGGTCTTCGTGCACTGTGGGCGACCTCTGGCGGGGAGCCAAGGCGAGCTCGCCCTCCATTGCTCCGCCCTCTCTTCCATATCTATCAAGAGTTGGACCTCGCGGGAGCGACCTCTTCGATAAACTGGCGAGCTCCTAAGCGAGCCTAGGCGAGCTCCTGAGCGAGCTTGATCGAGCTCCTGAGCAAACTTGGGCGAGCTCCTGAGCGAGCTTGATCGAACTCCTGAGCGAACTTGGGCAAGCTCCTAAGCGAGCTCTTTGCCTAGGCCCCTTCGGCCCAACGCGGAGCTCGCTCCCTAGGCGAGCTCCTGGGCGAGCTCCTGCGCGAGCTTGGGCGAGCTCCTGAGCGAGCTTTTAGCCTAAGGCCCCTTCAGCCCAATGCAGAGCTCGCTCCCTGGGCAAGCTCCTGCGCGAGCTTGGGCGAGCTCCTACGCGAGCTTGGGCGAGCTCCAGCGCGAGCTTGGGCGAGCTCCTGAGCGAGCTTTTAGCCTAAGGCCCCTTCAGCCCAATATGGATCTCGCTCCCTGTCAAGGTGATTTGGTGAGCGCGGAGGGGGGGTGCGAATACCAGGGCAGATTTCAGCTACCCCCAACACGATCCATTCTAATTCATTCGCACGATCCATTCTAATTCATTCATAGGATCCATTCTAATTCATTCATACGATCTATTCTAATTCTTTTGTACGAATGTATCCATTCTAATTCATTCGCACGAATGTATCCATTCTAATTCATTCGTACGATCCATTCTAATTCATTCGTACGATCCATTCTAATTCATTCGTACGATCCATTCTAATTCATTCATACGATCTATTCTAATTCATTCATACAATCCATTCTAATTCTTTCACACGATCCATTCTAATTCATTCGTTCGATCAATTCTAATTCATTAGCACGATCCATTCTAATTCATTCGTACGATCCATTCTAATTCATTCGTACGATTCAATTCTAATTCATTCGTACGATCCATTCTAATTCATTCGTATGATCCATTCTAACTAATTCGTATGATCCATTCTAATTCATTCGTATGATCCATTCTAATTTATTCATACAATCCATTCTAATTCATTCGCACGATCCATTCTAATTCACTCGTACGATCCATTCTAATACATTCATACGATCCATTCTAATTCATTTGCACGAATATATCCATTCTAATTCATTCGTACGATCCATTCTAATTCCTTCGTACGATCCATTCTAATTCATTCGTACGATCCATTCTAATTCATTCATACGATCCATTCTAATTCATTCGTACGATCCATTCTAATTCATTCGCACAAATGTATCCATTCTAATTCATTCGTACGATCCATTCTAATTCATTCCTACGATCCATTCTAATTCATTCGTAAGATCCATTCTAATTCATTCGTACGATCCATTCTAATTCATTCGCACGAATGTATCCATTCAAGTTCATTCGTACGATCCATTCTAATTCATTCGTACTATCCATTCTAATTCATTCGCACGATCCATTCTAATTCATTCGTACGATCCATTCTAATTCATTCATACGATCCTTTCTAATTCATTCGTACGATCCATTCTTACTCATTGGTACGATCCATTCTAATTCATTCGTACGATCCATTCTAATTCATTCGCATGATCCATTCTAATTCATTCGTACGATCCATTCTAATTCATTCGCACGATCCATTCTAATTCATTCATACGATCCATTCTAATTCCTTCGTACGATCCATTCTAATTCATTCGTACGATCCATTCTAATTCATTCGCGCAATCTATTCTAATTCATTCGTACGATCCATTCTAATTCAATCGTACGATCCATTCTAATTCATTCATACAATCCATTCTAATTTATTCGCACGAATGTATCCATTCTAATTCATTCGTACGATCCATTCTAATTCATTCGCACAATCTATTCTATTTCATTCATACGATCCATTCTAATTCATTCGCACGAATGTATCCATTCTAATTCATTCATACGATCCATTCTACTTCATTCGTATTATCCGTTCTAATTCACTCCTACGATCCATTCTAATTCATTCATACGATCCATTCTAATTCATTTGCTCAAATATATCCATTCTAATTCATTCATACGATCCATTCTAATTTCTTCGTACGATCCATTCTAATTCCTTCGTACGATCCATTCTAATTCCTTCGTACGATCCATTCTATTTCATTCGTATGATCCATTCTAATTCCTTCGTACGATCCATTCTAATTCCTTCGTATCCATTCTAATTCACTCATACGATCCATTCAAATTCATTCGTACGATCCATTCTAATTCATTCATATAATCCATTCTAATTTATTCGCACGAATGTATCCATTCTAATTCATTCGTACGATCCATTCTAATTCATTAGCACAATCTATTCTAATTCATTCATACGATCCATTCTAATTCATTCGCACGAATGTATCCATTCTAATTCATTCATACGATCCATTCTACTTCATTCGTACTATCCGTTCTAATTCACTCATACGATCCATTCTAATTCATTCATACGATCCATTCTAATTCATTTGCACGAATATATCCATTCTAATTTATTCGTACGATCCATTCTAATTCCTTCGTACGATCCATTCTAATTCCTTCGTACGATCCATTCTATTTCATTCGTATGATCCATTCTAATTCCTTCGTACGATCCATTCTAATTCCTTCGTATCCATTCTAATTCACTCATACGATCCATTCTAATTCATTCGTACGATCCATTCTAATTCATTCATACAATCCATTCTAATTCATTCGTACAATTCATTCTATTTCATTCGTACGATCCATTCTTACTCATTCGTATGATCCATTCTAATTCATTTGTACGATCCATTCTAATTCATTCGCACGATCCATTCTAATTCATTCATACGATCCATTCTAATTCATTCATACGATCCATTCTAATTCATTCCTACAATCCATTCTAATTCATTCGCCCGATCCATTCTAATTTATTCATAAGATCCATTCTATTCGAATGGATCATGCGATCCATTCGATTTCATTCGCACGATCCATTCTAATTCATTCATACGATCCATTCTCATTCATTCATACAATGCATTCTAATTCTTTCACACGATCCATTCTAATTCATTCGTACGATCCATTCTAATTCATTCGTACAATCGATTCTATTTCATTTGTACGATCCATTCTTACTCATTCGTATTATCCATTCTAATTCATTCGTACGATCCATTCTAATTCATTCGTACAATCCATTCTATTTCATTCGTACGATCCATTCTTACTCATTCGTATGATCCATTCTAATTCATTCGCACGAATGTATCCATTCTAATTCATTCATACAATCCATTCTAATTCATTCCGTACGATCCATTCTAATTCATTCGTACGATCGTACGAATGAATTAGAATGGATCGTACGAATGAATTAGAATAGATTGTGCGAATGAATTAGAATGGATCGTACGAATGAATTAGAATAGATTGTGCGAATGAATTAGAATGGATCGTACGAATGAATTAGAGTGGATCGTACGAATGAATTAGAATGGATCATACGAATGAGTAAGAATGGATCGTACGAATGAATTGGAATGGATCGTACGAATGAATTAGAATGGATCGTACGAATAAATTAGAATGGATACATTCGTCCGAATGAATTAGAATGGATCATACAAATGAGTAAGAATGGATCGTACGAATGAAATAGAATAGATTGTACGAATGAATTAGAATGGATCCTACGAATGAATTAGAATGGATCGTGTGAAAGAATTAGAATTGATTGTATGAATGAATTAGAATAGATCGTATTAATGAATTAGAATGGATCGTATGAGTGAATTAGAATAGAAACGAAGGAATTAGAATGGATCGTACGAAGGAATTAGAATGGATCATACGAATGAAATAGAATGGATCGTACGAAGGAATTAGAATGGATCGTACGAAAGAATTAGAATGGATCGTACGAAGGAATTAGAATGGATCGTACGAATGAATTAGAATGGATATATTCGTGCAAATAAATTAGAATGGATCGTATGAATGAATTAGAATAGATCGTATGAGTGAATTAGAACGGATAGTACGAATGAAGTAGAATGGATCGTATGAATGAATTAGAATGGATACATTCGTGCGAATGAATTAGAATGGATCGTATGAATGAATTAGAATAGATTGTGTGAATGAATTAGAATGGATCGTACGAATGAATTAGAATGGATCATATTAATGAATTAGAATGGATCGTACGAATGAATTAGAATGGATACATTCGTGCGCGATCCATTCAAATTCATTCGCACGAATGTATCCATTCTAATTCATTCGTACGATCCATTCTAATTCCTTCGTACGATCCATTCTAATTCATTCGTACGATGTATTCTATTTCATTCGTACGATCCATTCTTACTCATTCGTACGATCCATTCTAATTCATTCGTCCGATCCATTCTAATTCATTCGCATGAATGTATCCATTCTAATTCATTCGTTCGATCAATTCTAATTCATTAGCACGATCCATTCTAATTCATTCGCACGATCCATTCTAATTCATTCGTACGATCCATTCTAATTCATTCGCACGATCCATTCTAATTCATTCATAGGATCCATTCTAATTCATTCGTACGATCCATTCTAATTCATTCGCACGATCCATTCTAATTCATTCATACAATCCATTCTAATTCATTCGCACGATCCATTCTAATTCACTCATACGATCCATTCTAATACATTCATACGATCCATTCTAATTCATTTGCACGAATATATCCATTCTAATTCATTCGTACGATCCATTCTAATTCCTTCGTACGATCCATTCTAATTCATTCATACGATCCATTCTAATTCATTCGTACGATCCATTCTAATTCATTCGCACAAATGTATCCATTCTTATTCATTCGTTCGATCAATTCTATTTCATTAGCACGATCCATTCTAATTCATTCGTACGATCCATTCTAATTCATTCGCACGATCCATTCTAATTCATTCATAGGATCCATTCTAATTCATTCATACGATCTATTCTAATTCTTTCGCACGAATGTATCCATTCTAATTCATTCGCACGAATGTATCCATTCTAATTGATTCTTACGATCAATTCTAATTCATTCGTACGATCCATTCTAATTCATTCGTACGATCCATTCTAATTCATTCAAACGATCTATTCTAATTCATTCATACAATCCATTCTAATTCTTTCACACGATCCATTCTAATTCATTCATATGATCCATTCTAATTCATTCGTACGATCCATTCTAATTCATATGCACAAAGGTATCCATTCTAATCCATTCGTAGGATCCATTCTAATCCATTCGTACGATCCATTCTAATTCATTTGTTCGATCCATTTTAATTCATTCGCTCGAATGTATCCATTCTAATCCATTCGTAGGATCCATTCTAATCCATTCGTACGAACCATTCTAATTCATTCGCATGAATGTAACAATTCTAATTCATTCATACGATCCATTCTAATTCATTCGTACGATCCATTCTAATTCATTCGTACAATCCATTCTAATTCATTCGTACGATCCATTCTAATTCATTCGCACGAATGTATCCATTCTAATTCATTCATATGATCCATTCTAATTCATTCATACAATCCATTCTAATTCTTTCACACGATCCATTCTAATTCATTCGTACGATCCATTCTAATTCATTCGTACAATCCATTATATTTCATTCGTACAATCCATTCTTACTCATTCGTATGATCCATTCTAATTCATTCGTACGATCCATTCTAATTTATTCGTACGATCCATTCTAATTCATTCGCATGAATGTATCCATTCTAGTTCATTCGTACGATCCATGCTAATTCATTCGTTCGATCAATTGTAATTCATTAGCACGATCCATTCTAATTCATTCGTACGATCCATTCTAATCCATTCGCACGATCCATTCTAATTCATTCATAGGATCCATTCTAATTCATTCATACGATCTATTCTAATTCTTTCGCACGAATGTATCCATTCTAATTCATTCGCACGAATGTATCCATTCTAATTCATTCGTACGATCCATTCTAATTCATTCGTACGATCCATTCGAATTCATTCGCACGATCAATTCTAATTCATTCATATGATCCATTCTAATTCATTCATACAATCTGTTCTAATTCTTTCACACGATCCATTCTAATTCATTCGTACGATCCATTCTAATTCATTCGTACAATCCATTCTATTTCATTCGTACGATCCATTTTTACTCATTCGTATGATCCATTCTAATTCATTCGTACGATCCATTCTAATTCATTCGTGCGATCCATTCTAATTCCTTCGTACGATCCATTCTAATTCATTCGTATGATCTATTCTAATTCATTCGTCCGATCCATTCTAATTCATTCTTACGATCCATTCTAATTCATTCGTAAGATCCATTCTAATTCATTCGTACGATCCATTCTAATTCATTCGTACGATCCATTCTAATTCATTCGCACGAATGTATCCATTCTAGTTCATTCGTACGATCCATTCTAATTCATTCGTATGATCCATTCTAATCCATTCATACGATCCATTCTAATTCATTCATACGATCCATTCTAATTCATTCATACAATCCATTCTAATTCTTTCACACGATCCATTCTAATTCATTCGTAGGATCCATTCTAATTCATTCGTACAATCTATTCTATTTCATTCATACGATTCATTCTTACTCATTCGTATGATCCATTCTAATTCATTCGGACGAATTTATCCATTCTAATTTATTCGTACGATCCATTCTAATTCATTCGTACGATCCATTCTAATTCATTCGTAAGATCCATTCTTACTCATTCGTATGATCCATTCTAATTCATTCGTACGATCTGTTCGGGGGGATTTTTCGCTGGTCCGTGCGGGCTGCCTGCAAGACAAAGAAAAAGAAGCGTGAGAACGGCTGGCTCCCTTAGGAGCGCAGACCCTCCGACGCTCAAGTCAGTCACGAGTGCACAACGGCGAGCTGTTGTATACCAAAGTGGTAGGGAAAAGGGTTTCGAACCTGTACTATGGAGCCTGGGGGTGAGCATTTATAGCAATAGGTGGCCTACCGTGGCCCGACACGTGGAGATTCTTTCCAGAGCCTTCTAGACCCCCACGTCCTGGCTCGTGTGGGTCTGACAGTCCTTGGTACTCGCGCCCTGACATTCTGTCGTCAAGTCTGCCAGGCGGTTTGAGTGGGGGAGAGCATCTTTCTTGTCGCGGCCAGGTGGCTATTCTGGAATGTTCAAGTCTGGGCGGTCTCAGGGAGAAAGCAAAGGCAAGCTTGCCCTGCACTGCTCTGTCTTTTCGTCTATATCTATCAAGAGTCGGACCTCGCGGGAGCAACCTCTTCGATAAACAGGGGTCTGGGCGAGCTCCTGAGCGAGTATGGGTGAGCTCTCGAGCGAGCTAGGCGAGCTCCTGAGCGAGCATGGGCGAGCTCCCGAGCGAGCTAGGCGAGCTCCTGAGCGAACTAGGCGAGCTCCTGAGTGAGCATGGGCGAGCTCCTGCGTGAGCTAGGCGAGCTCCTGAGCGAGCATGGGCGAACTCCTGCACGAGCTAGGCGAGCTCCTGAGCGTGCTTTGTCGAGCTCCTGAGCGAGCTCTTGGCCTTGGGCCCCTTCAGCCCAATGTGGATCTCGCTCCCTGTCAAGAGGGTTCGGTGAGCACGGGGGGGGGGGGGGGGGGGGGGGCGAACTCCTGGGCGAGCTTCAGCTGCCCCCAACATTACCCCCTCCGGAGGGAGCGACCAAGGAGACTTTGATGCTTGCTCAGGAGTATTATTGCACACGTCGGTTGGATTGGGAGTTCCAGCCATTGGCGACCTCCACATGGTGGGCTGCGGGCACCTGTCGTAGGCGGTCCGCGCCAAGAGCTTTGACTCCCAGTATTTCACAAACGCTGGGCGGGCCGGGAGCGTCAGCCACGAGCGATCTCCTTCCGGTGCGAGCTCATAACACGTGGTCAGGGTCTGCGTCGGGCGAGCTGCGGGCTCCAGCCGTGGGCGGTCTACGCCGAGAGTTTTGACTCCCAGTATTTCATAAACGCTGGGCGGGCCGGGAGCGTCAGCCACGAGCGATCTCCTTCCGGTGCGAGCTCATCACACGCGGTCAGGGTCTGCGTCGAGCGAGCTGCGGGCTCCAGCCGTGGGCGGTCTGCACCGAGAGTTTTGACTCCCAGTATTTCACAAACGCTGGGCGGGCCGGGAGCGTCAGCCATGAGCGATCTCCTTCCGGTGCGAGCTCATCACACGCGGTCAGGGTCTGCGTCGGGCGAGCTGCGGGCTCCAACCGTGGGCGGTCTGCGCCGAGAGTTTTGACTCCCAGTATTTCACAAACGCTGGGCGGGCCGGGAGCGTCAGCCACGAGCGATCTCCTTCCGGTGCGAGCTCATCACACGCGGTCAGGGTCTGCGTCGGGCGAGCTGCCACTCTCGGGGAGGCCGCCCCAGGGCACAGTAGCTTCCGTTGGGCTGCTGTGGTCTGGGCTGCGGTTCCCCCTGAGTCATCTCGCCGGGGAGCTCCTGGAGTTGACGGGGCTTTGTGTTGGAAATAATTTCATGGCAGAGGCCCACAGCGGAAGCAAAGAATAGGTCCGAGGACCGAGAGCGGTGTGCGTTACATATCAAACATTTCATCGAAACGATCTACATATGCGTGTATGAAACTAGCATGGCAACTACTCGAACCCCTAACGATGATCTAACGCAAAAGAACAATCTAGCATGAATGCATGTTCTAATTATGTTAGATCTACTTGTTAGAGATCATGCCTGCGTGCGGAATCTTTCACCGCGACAAATTTCTTCTTTGTCGATGGAGACGGGCTACGGATCTGCTCGACATAGCTTCGGTACAACGGCCATAACGTTCTGTTCCGAACTCCGATTGGGCTGCAATTTGGACTGAAGGTAGCCAACTTCGAGACGCAACTTTTCCAACAAGTTTCACGTCGTTTGGACTTCTGTAACTCCCGGAATCGCAGAAACAACGTTGATTTTCTGTGCAGATTCTGAACAGCAAAAGGTTGCGGGAGACTCCTTCTAGTTCACCCGATCTCACACGATGCACGGCACCTCGTCGATGGATCTCTGAGTGCCTCCATACGACGAGCCTCCTCCTTCTACGAAACACTATGCGAGGAAGACGAGTCGCCATCCAATGGCGCAAGCGAGGGAGAGAGAGACGAGGGAGGAGATGCGAAGAGAGAAGAGGGGCTTCGGTTTCCCCATGGCTTGCATGGCCGGCCCTAGGGCTTGCCCATGCTACTAATTTCGTGCACCCTCTCTCTCCTTCTCATATATAGGGCCGGCCTATCCATATGGATAAGGACAGTATGGATAAGGATGATTGATTCAAACCTTATCCCTATATATCTCTTCTTTATCTCTATCATTTCCTTGTTTTCGAAAACGATCAAAACCAGCCCGTTTTCTGCGCCTCATAACCGGCCCCTTCATCGGAGGCAACAACCTCCCGAAACTAATGGGGCCGGCCTTGACGAGTCTCTCAACACTTAGGGCCGGCCCCCTTAGTGCATAGTGGCGCATGGTATGACCAAAATGCCCTTATGCCACTAGTTGACCGTTCCTCGTGTACGAGACTTTGCAAGGCACACATAAGTGAAGTGCACCAGTGATTTCACTATTCTCTGAGGTTTCCGTAGGGTGCCCCTAGTGAAGTCAACTAGTCAACTCGCAACATGTCCAGTGCATCGCACCCATGTGGCAAAGTCCACTTATGGCAAGGAATTGCTACATGCGTCTCTGCACTAACCTAGGGTTTCCCCTTAGTGCACACACGTAGCTACGCATCTACCGTGCACTAGTGCGAAGCACTCACGGAGCGTATGCTTGGACTTCTCGCTTCCTCTAACTACGTTCTGTGTTTCGAGGAGATGGTATAAGAACCGTACATAATGTCGATAAGGTGGAACCTTCAGGGACCAGGGTTCATGGCTTCCAACTCAGACTCGATCGACACACTACCCGAGTATACCATCGATCCTCTGAGTCCGAGTTAACCTGCGTAGCCACCCAGAGTGCGACGCAGGCTGCACTCCAATCCCCCGGACTTACTATGTTCTCCCACATACCCCTGCTCTCCGCTTAGTATGGTAAACTCGTTGTCCCTCCACTGGTGCCATGACGCAACTCGAGCGGTGGAGAATACCGTCAAACTCGAGTGCTCATATGACTCGGTTCCTTCCAGGTTGACCACGTACATCGTACCTCCAATAACTCTACCGAGTAACCGGATCCGTCACCAGTCGAACTGATGACCACCTGGCCAGGGTTTAATACGACGTAGGTCAAACCAAGGAACGCACCTCCCGTTAGGGGTGTGGATAGCCTGTAGGAGTGACATGCTGATGCAACGCCAGCCGGGTAACCCAGTACATCGTGGTTTTGGATCACTGCATCCGGATCCTCACACATTGGTGCGCCAAAGCACCACACAACTGGTTAGTCCACCAGACATGGCTCCTCAGGGTTTAGGACCGTTTTACCCTAAGCAGAAACACGGTTTAGTGCACCGGTGTCTGCTCACCGATCTGTGCACCGTGTTGGTTCCGTTCGGCCACAGACACTATGCCTGGTAATGACCGTGGTGGAGACACCCACGCTCTGTCATCCCAACAGCTTAACCTGATAGGGCGACCAACCCTAATCAGAGCTGTGAACGTATTTAGGTTACATGGGACCAGTCTCTTGAGTCTCCCACTCAAGAGGATTACCATGTAGCCATGGCTCTCTGTTCTGTAATCAGAACACGTACTAAGGTACGTACCTAGATGCAATCTTATACTATCAACCATACATAGCTAAACTATAGGTTTTTACGAGCTATAGACCTCACCAATTCTAACAATCTCCCACTAGGTCTAACGAGGAATAACGGTGTTGAGCTCTGTAGCTTCTACATGCTACCCAAAAGCCTTTGCAGGAATTCCTTAATGGAATTGGCAACATTGTCTGTAGATTCCACCTCAGTACCGCTACTTGCATTTCCTCCTATAACTGTCAGATCAAGTGAAGTTTGTACTTGATGGGTTTCCCCTCACGGTGGTGCCTAGTCTCCTTGGACCTTACTTACCGCTCTTCTGTTGCAACAACAGATAACTGAGCTTCTGGTACGCGTCCCAAGTTCTCTAAGAACTTCCTAAGCCTTACCACCTGATATATTACCTAGCACGCAACAACGTGCTAAGCCTCTATGGTAGAGTCTGTGATTTACTCTTGCTTCACACTCTACCAACTACCGCTTCTAATCCCAAGATAAAAATAATCCCTGAAATCGATTCTCTGGAACACACATCTGACACTAAAGTTAGATCCTGTGTGTCCAATCGATATCAGGACCTGTGAAGTGCAAGCTAACTCACAATCCTTACTTAACGAGGATTTCTGAGTATACCCTTCACATCAGTCCAAAGATCTGGACCCGGGTTCGACTGAAACCGACCCATCTTCCTGCTGCGCAATAGATATCTAGCCTCGTAAAACGAATCTGGCTAGAATCTTATCTTCATGCGTAGCCTGTGACAGCAAGAGAATCTTGCTCTGGTTATCTAGAGTTACCTTGATTCCCAGAGCATAACTCGCCTCACTAGGGTCTTTCACATTGAATTGTGATGACTACAAACCTTTACCGTAAACAATATTCTTACGTCATTTTCAATCAGTAGGATATCGTTAACGTAAAGTACTACGTACACCCTTGTAGCTTTTTCACTTTTCTTGTACCCACTTGGTTTATCCTCATTCTGATCAAATCCGTGTGAGCAGATTCCCTTGATCAAAATAGACATTTCATCCTGGATGCTTGCATCAGTCCATAAATGGACCGTTGCAACTTGCATTCCATATCTTCCTAATCTACTGACACAAAGCCTGAGGCTACATCATCCATATGTCCTTTCCAAATTCCCGTTAGGGAATAACTGTCTTGACATCCATCAACCAGATCTCCCAAGTATAATGGGCTGTGATGGATTAAGAGAATCCGTTATAGACTTAGGCATAGCTATCAGTGAGATGGTTTTGACATAGTCAATCCCTTCTCCTTTGGTAACTAATCTAGCTACTTAAGTCTTAACCGGGTGCTCTTCTTATACACCTCCTACACCCTGAAGAGTGATAGTGCTATAAGTGTCAAGACTGTTCCAAGGGACATTGATGCATGCTTGCCTCCATGGTCTTTTGTCAGTCAGAGCTGTCGAAAGCTCCCACTACTTCTTCGTAGCTCTAGGGATCATCCTCCTGAAACTCTGGATTAACTATCAAAGTTTCTCCATAGTATCTTTCAGGAGCTCTGATGGTCCCACAACGACGAGGTGGTGGTGGTACAAAGGAAGCTCCCACTACTTCTTCGTAGCTCTAGGGATCATCCTCCTGAAACTCTGGATTAACTATCGAAGCTTCTCCATAGTATCTTTCAGGAGATCTGATGGTCCCACAACGACGAGGTGGTGGTGGTACAAAGTGAATCGTTTCTACAGTACCTGGTATACTAGTTTCTTGTATCATCTACTCCCACTACGTTTTCAGATGCGCACTCTCTACCAGTACCCAGTAGTTCACCCAGAACTACCTTATCGGTAAACTTATGGTCTATAATATAATCCTGGTCTAGGTAGATGGTATTCGTAGAAACGATTACCTTCCTAACCTCAAGATCATAAAACAGTCCACCTTATGCCTCCTAAGGGTAACCTACAAACAGATATACCTGAAACTACATCTCCATCTCATCCCTCTTGTCCTTTTGTACAAGTGCAGGACAACCCTATATCTCGAGACACTATAGTGTCAGCTTTCGCTTAGACCATAGCTCTCTATAGGTCTGAGGCACTGATCTAGATGAGAGATAGTTTCAGATATAAGCTACTGTTTTAAGGTACAACCCCACCAAAGGTGGGTAGTATACTTGGCAATATTCATCATACTATGGACCATGTCAAACAGAGTCCGATTCCTTCTCTCGGAGACTTCATTCTGACGTGTCATCCTTAGAGCATTTAACTGGGAGATTATCCCATGCTCCTTCAGGATCCTATGGAACTCATCTGATAGTGACTTATTTCTTCGATTAAATCGAAGAGTCTTCTATCGTCTAGACGCTCTTGGAACCATAGACGTCAAAATTAACTAACACCAATACCTTAGTGGCCCTTTTAGTTATTCTGCCTTCCAGATAACACTCATAGGTTAGAAGGATCTCCGATGAATCTGTGAACAAAAACTCGGCCTTCTTTTACCTTTGAATTTATCTTAGGCAAAATATCTAAATCAGAGGGGTCACAAATAGGATAGCTTCTCCAAAGGATTTAGATGAATTTCAATTAGACGCTGCAGCTGTCATGAAATCTATTTCCGAATTCAGATTAAATACAAAGAGATTTTTCTGATCTATTCCTCTAACTATGAAGCTATCAATTTAGTCTAGGATACACACCTACGGTGCTATCTAAAACTAAAAAACTTCATTTACTAAGGAAGAAACAGAACTACATCTCTAAAAAACAAAATCTATATTTCGGAAAAACTAAGACAATCATATCTAACAGCTTCCACAGCGGCTTATGACATCAGTACCTATGTTAGGATTACTTCACTATAAAGTAGCCTTCTGCTTTCCTTGAATCTCTGTAGACCTGAAGTCTACATTCTAAGAAGCATAAGAACTGCTACTAGATAGCGACTCAAATCCTAACATCCTGAAGCCATACTCAATCTTCAAATACCCCCTACACTCGCCAAAGCGGAAACACTTCCGTCCTTAGCGTTACCAGACTTAGGAGTCCACACTAGTTTCTGCACTAGAATAGTTTTTGATCTCTTATAAGTTACTCCCTTAGGTTCTTCTAAAGAAGACCTAGGTTAAGCACTAAAGGCTTTGCCTTTAATCTTGATCCCATCCTTTGTCTCTTAGAAATCTCCTTAGAAGTTCTGCGTTTGTCATCTCTAGCTTGTTAAAGCTAAAGTCTCTGACAACGCCTTCGAGGTTCCAGACAAGGATGCAAGACAGACGTCTTCCACCACCTCGTCATCTGGTACTATGTCTTTGGAATCTAGTTCGATCTGGAACTCAAGTATGTATTCCCGAACAAACATACCCTCAGACATCTCGGTACCGACAAGTATCTTGGTGGATAAGCGATGAGTCTACCGACTTCGCCTAGCAGACATCTTATACAAGTAAAACTTTATTAGAGAAGACCCGGCATATCTCTGACTCGCTTCTAAAGAGTTGTCTGCAAGTCTGCTATAACATAGCACTTGCACATCTCCTTAGACTCTTGCTAGTCGTCATATGCCCTAGTTAGTGCCCTAGTGATATCTGGACCCGTTAGGTCTAGTACAGGGATATTTAGATTGGATGCCAATGTACGTTTACTACCCTAAGCATAAGCTAAAGATAGCGCTTCCGCTCTACGTAGCTAGAGACCCGATAACTGGTTCTCTTATGGGATAGCGGATAGGGGAACTATTTGGTTGAATGAAAATGAATGCAGAAAAACTTATTTTATGGATTTTGAAAATAAGCTAATTATATCCAAATGTCAGCGCTACCCTCACAGCGAAGACACCTCTATGGATTAATTTAACCATGTATGTAAGATCTCGGAATAGGCTGCACCTGTCCGAGGGGGCAGTGTGCAGGTCATCCGCTTACACGAGTCTTTCCCTTGACCCTATCCAAATCTGCCAACTAAGGGCTTTGATGAACCATGGTTATCTTTTGGCCAGTACCACGTGATCACCATTGTCTTCGCAACGAATACCTCACATGTACTTCGGATGCTTAACCACGAGCCTAGGCAATTACAGAACGGAAGTTCTAACGGCCCCCACGAGGGTGAGTAAAAGCTTGAACCCTTGGCGCCGTAATCGCCATATCCCGAGGGAGATCACTAAGTAGCTTGGCATGGAAAAACACAGCTCTCACCCGAGGGGGTTGTTGAGTTATGCCCTCCCACCCGAGCACGAAGTGATTGGCCGTGGATGCCAGAGGATCTCTAAAAGTCCTCTCTAATATCCCTTATTAAATTTGAGGGTTATTTTATGCAAGTATGAGTGTATACTAAGGTCACGACAACCTATACACTAGACCCTGGTCATACCATGCTCCCACTAGCGTTTCAAGCCTTTCGCGAAGTATTAATCGATCTCGGAATATCATAGTCCCTGCCTCAAGTGGATTTCTCCACTCAAGGGTCACATTACATATCCCAAGAACATCGATGCTTTGCAAACTTGGCTATTACGATAATGCCCTGGAGCCTAGCCTAAGGTCAGACTGACAGGAAAGGTCTTCCACTACCATGGCGCCTCGCTTATAAATTTAACGAATGATGTCATAGTAGAATTCCAACTCATTCTAGGTTTCGATGCTTGCCAAATAGGCACACCCGACTAATCGGGTGTTGACCTAATGGGGGCATAACCAAATGTGAGGAATTCATACTATCATCAAGGGTCAATTAAATAATAGGCGTCACTAGTGGAATCCTATCCTAATAAGGTCGCTAGGACCCGAGGGGAAAGGGCATCCCTCTAACACAGATAATCAAATTATCGCATCGGGGTTCTCTACAGAAATATAAAGAACTACTGAAAGAAATAAGCACACAACTGAATCAAGTTCAGGGTTTGACCCCTGAACCTGACTGGCACAGCGCAAGCTCTCTGTCTCCTTCGCAAGGCTCCTCGATCCGGTGCAAGCCTCTGTATACGATCTCCTGATGCTTTTGCCCTTTGCCGTCATCGTGTACGCTTCGCTGGATCGCCATCATCCTCTAAGGTTCCGCTCATCCTCCCGGTGGTGGATCTCCACGGTAAGTCCTCCTCTTCAATCTGTAACCGAAAAAGATCTAGTACGCTTCGAGCAAGTACTCATTCGTACACAATTTCCTAGAAAGAAAAGGAAAACAAACCTAGCAAAAGCCTGGGAATCAAGGGTGGTAAATCTTCACCTCTTGCCCGACTATGGCTCTAAAATCTATCCACACACAGAAGAAAAAAAAAAACATCCAGACAAAATCTCTAACACGGGGTCCGACCCCCGGTAGCAAACAATCACATATCCAGAATAATTCTAGAAGCAGCGCCCTGCAAGAACGATTCATAGAACACACAAAAAATATACTATGCATGATCTACTCGTAGAACACCGATGGCGGCACATACTATTCATGCACGCACATGACGATTTCATGAAAAACATGAAACGCACACCACTAGCGTGCTCTGATACCAATTGTTGAAAATAATTCCATGGCAGAGGCCCGCAGCAGAAGCAAAGAATAGGTCCGAGGACCGAGAGCGGTGTGCGTTACATATCAAACATTTCATCGAAACGATCTACATATGCGTGTATGAAACTAGCATGGCAACTACTCGAACCCCTAACGATGATCTAACGCAAAAGAACAATTTAGCATGAATGCATGTTCTAATTATGTTAGATCTACTTGTTAGAGATCATACCTGCGTGCGGAATCTTTCACCACGACAAATTTCTTCTTTGTCGATGGAGACGGGCTACGGATCTGCTCGACATAGCTTCGGTACGACGGCCATAACTTTCTGTTCCGAACTCCGATTGGGCTGAAATTTGGACTGCAGGTAGCCAACTTCGAGACGCAACTTTTCTAACTAGTTTCACGTCGTTTGGACTTCTGTAGCTCCCGGAATCGCAGAAACAATGTTGATTTTCTGTGCAGATTCTGAACAGCAAAAGGTTGCGGGAGACTCCTTCTAGTTCACCCGATCTCACACGATGCACGGCACCTCGTCGATGGATCTCTGAGTGCCTCCATACGGCGAGCCTCCTCCTTCTCTGAAATACCATACGAGGAAGACGAGTCGCCATCCAATAACGCAAGCGAGGGAGAGAGAGACGAGGGAGGAGATGCGAAGAGAGAAGAAGGGCTTCGGTTTCCCCATGGCTTGCATGGCCGGCCCTAGGGCTTGCCCATGCTACTAATTTCGTGCATTCTCTCTCTCCTTCTCATATATAGGTCCGGCCTATCCATATGGATAAGGACAGTATGGATAAGGATGATTGATTCAAACCTTATCCCTATATATCTCTTCTTTATCTCTATCCTTTCCTTGTTTTCGAAAACGGTCAAAACCAGCCCGTTTTCTGCGCCTCATAACCGGCCCCTTCATCGGAGGCAACAACCTCCCGAAACTAATGGGGCCGGCCTTGACCAGTCTCTCAACACTTAGGGCCGGCCCCCTTAGTGCATAGTGGCGCATGGTATGACCAAAACGCCCTTATGCCACTAGTTGACCGTTCCTCGTGTACGAGACTTTGCAAGGCACACATAAGTGAAGTGCACCAGTGATTTCACTATTCTCTAAGGTTCCCGTAGGGTGCCTCTAGTGAAGTCAACTAGTCAACTCGCAACATGTCCCGGTGCATCGCACCCATGTGGCAAAGTCCACTTATGGCAAGGAATTGCTACATGCGTCTCTGCACTAACCTAGGGTTTCCCCTTAGTGCACACACGTAGCTACGCATCTACCGTGCACTAGTGCGAAGCACTCACGGAGCATATGCTTGGACTTCTCGCTTCCTCTAACTACGTTCTGTGTTTCGAGGAGATGGTATAAGAACCGTACATAATGTCGATAAGGTGGAACCTTCAGGGACCAGGGTTCATGGCTTCCAACTCAGACTCGATCGACACACTACCCGAGTATACCATCGATCCTCTGAGTCCGAGTTAACCTGCGTAGCCACCCAGAGTGCGACGCAGGCTGCACTCCAATCCCCCGGACTTACTATGTTCTCCCACATACCCCTGCTTTCCGCTTAGTATGGTAAACTCGCTGTCCCTCCACTGGTGCCATGACGCAACTCGAGCGGTGGAGAATACCGTCAGACTCGAGTGCTCATATGACTCGGTTCCTTCCAGGTTGACCACGTACATCGTACCTCCGATAACTCTGCCGAGTAACCGGATCCGTCACCAGTCGAACTGATGAGCACCTGGCCAGGGTTTAATACGACGTAGGTCAGACCAAGGAACGCACCTCCCGTTAGGGGTGTGGATAGCCTGCAGGAGTGACATGCTGATGCAACGCCAGCCGGGTAACCCAGTACACCGTGGTTTTGGATCACTGCATCCGGATCCTCACACATTGGTGTGCCAAAGCACCACACAACTGGTTAGTCCACCAGACATGGCTCCTCAGGGTTTAGGACCGTTTTACCCTAAGCAGAAACACGGTTTAGTGTACCGGTGTCTGCTCACCGATCTGTACACCGTGTTGGTTCCGTTCGACCACAGACACTGTGCCTAGTAATGACCGTGGTGGAGACACCCATGCTCTGTCATCCCAACAGCTTAACCTGATAGGGCGACCAACCCTAATCAGAGCTGCGAACGTATTTAGGTTACATGGGACCAGTCCCTTGAGTCTCCCACTCAAGAGGATTACCATGTAGCCATGGCTCTCTGTTCTGTAATCAGAACACGTACTAAGGTACGTACCTAGATGCAATCTTATACTATCAACCATACATAGCTAAACTATAGGTTTTTACGAGCTATAGACCTCACCAATTCTAACACTTTGCCCCGCCCAACTCTCAGGAAACTCCTGGGGGATACTCTACGGGCTGTCCCAGCTGGAGACCGCCCTGAAGGCGAGGATCCCACTGAGCTACTTGCTCAAAAAGTGGCTCCTCAAGCCTGGGACGGTCTTCAGCACCGCGGGCTGCGGCTATTTCTACCTTGCCGGGCAGCCTGGCGAGGTGCTCCCCTTCTCCACCGTCGAGAGCAAGGACCGCCACTGGAAGGACTATCCTTTCGTGGCGGTCGGCGAGTGGCGCTGGCGGCACAGCGGAGTCCCGGCTCACCTCGGGGTTCCCCCAACGGCAGTCTTCCGGGAGATCTCCTTCTTCAAGGCGGGGAAGAAGAAGTGTATCGCTCCCGACCGGGAGCGGTCTCTGGACGAGGCCTTCCTTCACTACCTCGGGGGGCAGACTCCAGAGAAGATCACCGCCCCCGACTTCGCCTTCCAGCTGAGGGACGGGAGGATCGGCGCTATTTTGCTGAAGCAGAAAGTCGTCCGGAAGAAGGAGGAGGAGGAGGTCGGCGCTATTCCGCCGATGCAGAATGCCCCTCCTCCCTCCAAAGGGGCCAGCAAGGGGGCAGGGAGCTTAGGAGGCAACCCCCGCAAGAAGGTGGTCCGGAGGCGGGCTTCGCCCATCCCCCTCAACGACCCCGACACTATGGAGATCCTCCGCCAGGGCGAAGCCTCCGCTCCTCCGCAACCTCCTCGCCCGGACGCCGGCCCAGGTCAGCCCCCCGCCCCAACTCAAATTGTCCGCCGCAAGATTCAAATGGTCGAGCCCGACGACCCGAACATCGACCTCCCGCTAACCGTGGTGGAAGTCGAATCCGGGATGGCTCAGATATTAATAGGCTACTTCCCGGGCGATCTGACCGTCCCTCTTCGTGTAGCAGTGCTGACGCCGGAGATGGAGGCCCGCGGGAAGAAGAAGGTAAAGCTAGCGGGGCCCGCGCCTTCGAACATCCAGACGGAGCAGCGGCGGAAGGCGCTGGAGGAGGCGGGCTTGGATTCGGAGCCTAGTTGGACGGACTCCACGGAGGAGGCACCGGGCTCCGAGGAGGAGGAGCCCGCCTCTCAAGCACTTCGGGCGGAGCCTGCCGCTCCTACCCAAGTGGAGAAGCCCCAGGCTCCATCGGCTCCCGCACCAGGGGCGGGACCGAGCGGGCAGGAGCTTCCACCTCCTCCCACCGGGGCGGAGGTCCAGCAGGGCGGAGTGCCACCCTCTGCTCCTCGGGAAATCTCCCGTGAGGACAGTGGGCGAGGAACCCCCGCCGCCGCTGCGACCTCTACGCCCCCTGCAGCTTCCACACCCGCTCCCCTGCCCTCGTCATCTGGACGGGGCAAGGAGAAAGCGGACTTCCCGGAGGATCTGGGGGACTTGATCTATAGGTCCCCCTCCTTCGTGGATATTGGCTCCGACTATGAGTCCTCCAGCTCGGAGCCGGAGGCCAAGGGGGTCAGGGCGGACCCTCCTAGCCCGGCAGAAGCCGAAGCTCGCCCGGGGGAGGTGCCGGCCTCCACTCCTCCCAGCGTGCCCCCTCCCACCGAAGCTCCGGGGGGTCCCAGCGCGGGCTCCTCTGCGGAGGAGGGGAGGGCGCCCTACTACGTGCGGCAGCTGCTGGGCCGCAACGTCTTCGCTCGAGCCCCCTTCGCTTCTATAAGCGATCGCCTGGCCGAGGTATCTCCTGCTCCCTCTGCACTTGCACCAAAAGACGTTAATCTTTAGCTAACTTTTTCATCTTCCTTGTGCAGGCGGAGAAACAGAGCCAGGCGCTGGCCGCGGAGGTCACTGGGGCCGGGAAGGCGCTGGCCGCCTTGTTCGACGATTCCCTGCGGGGGTCTAAGCGCAAGGTGGACGAGCACATCCACGAGCTCCAGCGGGCTTCGCACGCCGTGGCTCTGAAAGAGGCGGAGGAGCTTCGGCAGAGGGTCGCGACCCTGGTGTCGGGCATGGCCGAGCTGAAGGAGGCCCAGCTCAAGTCCTCCGACGATCTCCAAAAGGCCGTGACGGAGCGGGACGAGGCCGTGACCGCCAGAGAGACCGCTAGGAAGGAGGCGGCTCAACTTCAAGGCAAGGTCGCTGCTCTGAAGACAGAGATCGCCGCCCTGAAGGAGACGCACGCCGAAGGCCTCCGGGCTCAACAAGGTCGCCTCCAAGCTCAGCTGGACGATCTCCTCAAGAAGGGCGCCTTGGCCGCTGTGGAAAAGTACAAAACCGAATGGTCAAAGAAGCGGCGTCGAGGCGACGACAGTGGGGCGGAACCCAGCAAGCCTTGAGCTCGCTAATTTTGTAACCTTCTCTTGTAATTTTTGTCAATCAATGAAATTTTCATCTTTTTGAGCTCGTCTATGCGTTCCTTTCTTTCTCTGCGCCCCTTATGAGTCCGTTTTTAGGAGTTTCGCAGCGATCTCGAGAGTGACACCCCGGGCGGGGCAGCTAAATCGATTCAATATTTTTATTTTAAAATATATGCAAAAGAAAAACTTGGCATGCTCGTTAAAACTCAAGTCTCTGAGCCCGGAAAACGATAAGCAAACCAAAAGACTTCGAAAACTTCCCTACACTCAGAGACATAAACCATTTTTATTTTTGAAATAAACTAATAAGTGCTAGCTGCCCCCTGCCCGGTTAATTTCACTCGATGATCCTATTCAGCGGACTTGCCCTTTGAGGGGCATGCTCACGCCAGGATGCTTCCGTTCATGGCAGGTGAACGCGAAGGATCCCGGTTAGGTTTAGAGTCCACTAGGCAGCGAACTTCCCCGGAAATCTCAAGGTCGCCTACTGGCTGCCTCTGAGGATCCCGGTCTTGCTTTAAGTCCGCACAACGGCGGACTACCCCGGGAAGCTCAAGGTCGCCCACTGGCTGCCTCTGAGGATCCCGGTCTTGCTTTAAGTCTGCACAACGGCGGACTGCCCCGGGAAGCTCAAGGTCGCCCACTGGCTGCCTCTGAGGATCCCGGTCTTGCTTTAAGTCCGCACAACGGCGGACTGCCCCGGGAAGCTCAAGGTCGCCCACTGGCTGCCTCTGAGGATCCCGGTCTTGTTTTAAGTCCGCACAATGGCGGACTGCCCCGGGAAGCTCAAGGTCGCCCACTGGCTGCCTCTGAGGATCCCGGTCTTGCTTTAAGTCCGCACAACGGTGTACTGCTTTGTAGATCAAGCGAGCTCTTGCAGCGCCGAGCTTTCCGAGTTAAATTCTTTGTTGAAGACCTCCATCGTTCATTCATAACTTCAGAAGACAACTTACAAAAATCCCCTTAGGCATAAAACTTGCGAAGGTGCAAAGCATTCCAAGGTCGTTCTAACAGGTCGCCTTCAGCGGTCATCAACCGGTAAGCCCCCGAGCTTCCTGCTTCGTGTATTATGTAGGGGCCTTCCCAGTTCGCCGCGAGCTTTCCTGCATTAGACTCTTGCGTGTTTGCGAACACCTTTCTCATCACCATGTCACCAGCCTTGAATGCCCGATGGCGGACTCTTTTGTCATAAGCGCGCTTCATTTCTTGTCTATATCCGGCGAGGTGTAGATTGGCGCGCTTTCGTCTTTCTTCGAGCTGATCGAGGGAGTCGGCGAGCAGCTTGTCGTTGTCGACCTCCTCCGACGCAAGCGTTCTTTCAGTGGGCAACTCGGCTTCGATGGGTAGCACGGCTTCACAACCAAAAGTGAGACTGAAAGGGGACTCGTTAGTTGAGCGACGTGGAGTAGTGCGATAGGCCCATAAGACTCCATCGAGCTCCTGCTCCCACAATCCTTTTTTCCCTTCTAGCCTTTTCTTAAGGTTGTTCAGGATCACGCGATTCGTAGCTTCGGCCTGCCCGTTGCTTTGAGGGTATCTTGGGGATGAAAACCTTAGGTCGACCCCATATTCAACACAAAAGCTTCTGACCAAGCGATTGTCGAACTGGCGACCATTGTCGGTGATGAGTACTCGGGGCAGCCCGAAGCGGCAGAAGATATTCTTCCAAAGGAAGTCCTTCACTTGCTTTTCGCCTATCTTAGCTAGCGGGACCGCTTCCACCCATTTGGTGAAGTAGTCCGTAGCCACTAAGATGAATTTCTTCTACCGGGCTGACACGGGGAAAGTTCCCACAATGTCCAGCCCCCATTGCTGGAAAGGCCAGGGGCTCGCCAGAGGATGCAGCTCTTCTGCGGGCATATGGTTCGTTGTGGCATGCTTCTGGCATTGGATACACCTCTGGGCGACCTTCAAAGCGTCTTGCTCCAGAGTGGGCCACCAGTACCCTTGCCTCCGTACTTTCGCAGCTAGAGATCGCCCACCAGCGTGGTTTCCCAGCTCGCCTGAGTGAATGCAATTAAGAACTTCTTCGGTCTCCGGGCTCTCGATGCAACGAAGATTTGGCCCTCCAAAAGATCTTCAAAAAAGGCGATCCCAGCGAATGAGATAGCGGCCAACGCATTTCTCCACTCGCCGGGCTTCCTCTCTGCCCTCTAGAAGCTCGCCCTTCTGGAGAAAACGAAGAATGGGGGCGGTCTACCCGCCGGGAGATACGTCGGCAGAGACTTGGTTAACAGCGGGCTCTATCAGTTGGAGCCTAGACTGACTTTGGACCTCGATGAGAATCTAGCGAGCTTCTGATGTTCCCAGCAGGGAGGCGGCGTTTGCCAAAGCATCAGCTCGCCTATTATCGGATCGCGGAATTTGCTCGAAGGAGATCTTTTCGAACTCCGCGGCCTTGCCCTTTACCAGATCCACATAGCCCGCCATTCGCATATCCCGGGAGGCGTACTCCCTATTGATTTAGCAAATAATTAGCTGGGAATCACTAAAGACCTTCAAGCGTTTGGCGCCTACCTCTTGAGCGAGCTCCAGACCAGCCAGTAGCACCTCATATTCTACCTCATTATTGGTAGCGGCGAAATCCAGCCAGACTGATTTCTCCAGAAGTACCGACTGGGCGATCAGTGCGACCTCGATCCCAGCCCCCAAAGCGTTGGAAGATCCATCGATGAATAATTCCCAGCCCGCCTCCTCTGAACGCTTAGTTGGAGGAAGCTCGCCTTGGTTATCCAAGAACCTCGTCTTCCCAGGGTGTGCCTCAGTTGGCTCATCCTCCTGGTACTGGACTGGTTCTTCTATGGGGAAGTCCGCCAAGAAATCGGCGAGAGCCTGTCCTTTGACAACAACTCGAGGGACATACTCCAAACCATAGGCGGCGAGCTCAGCTGACCATCGATAGAGCCTGTCGGCCACCGAGGGTCTGGAGAGCGCGCTCTTCAGAGGGTGCTCTGTGATGACTTTGATGGTGTGCGCCGAGAAGTAGGGGTGAAGTTTTCTCGCGATAAGGACCAAGGCCAGTGCGACCTTCTCGATTGGTCGATACCGGAGCTCGGCGGGAAGCATTGTGTGGCTTACAAAGTAGACAGGCCGCTCGACCTTTGCTTCTTCTATAACAAGGACCCCGCTCACCGCATTCTCGGTGACCGCGAGATATACGCCAAGCTCGGCGCCATCTTTGGGTGCCGCTAGGATTGGCGGGCTCGCCAGATAGTCCTTGATCTTCTGAAAAGCGCGCTCACACTCTTTATCCCAACAAATGCTCGCCCCTTTTCGTAGTAGCTCGAAGAGAGGTCGGCAATTGTCTGAGGATTTGGAGATGAACCGATTTAGCGCGGCAATTCGCCCGCTCAACCTTTGGACCTCCTGCCGGGTTCTTGGTGCAGGCATTTCGACAAGTGCTCGGATTTGCCCAGGGTCGGCCTCGATCCCCCTGTGGGTGACCAGGTACCCGAGGAATTTCCCGGAAGTCACCCCGAATGCGCACTTCGCCGGGTTTAGCCTCATTTGATACTTTCTCAGTATTTCGAAGGTTTCGCGGAGATCGGCAACATGCCCCTCTCGCTCCCGACTCTTCACCAGGAGGTCGTCTACATAAACTTTGACATTTCTGCCGATCTGGCCCTTAAACATCTGAGTGACTAACCTTTGGTAGGTCGCTCCAGCGTTCTTTAGTCTGAAAGGCATCACTCGATAGCAGTATAGCTTCTGGTAGCCCGCTCCAGAGTAGAAGGCGATCTTCTCCTGATCGTCGACATGGAGAGGTATCTGGTTATACCCGGAATATCCATCCATGAAGGACAGGGCCTGGAACCCGATAGCTGCGTCGACCAGCGCGCCTATTCTCGGAAGAGGAAAACCGTCCTTCGGGCATGCCTTATTGAGGTCGGAGAAGTCAATGCAAACTCTGACCGCTCCGCTCTTCTTGGGCACCGCCACGATATTGGAGATCCACTCGGGGAAGTATGCCTCGTGGATGAAGCCGGCTCGCTCTAACTTATCTATCTCCGCCGCTACTGCAACGGACTTCGCAGCAGGTATGTGCCGAGCTTTCTGCTTGACCGGTGGGAACTCTTTCATGGTGTGTAGGCGATGACAGGCGACCTCCGGGTCAATCCCTGGCATATCCGCGAAGCTCCAGGCGAATACGTCACGGTATTCCCTGAGCAAGTTGGTTATGGCCAAGATCTCGCCCTTGGTTAGCGAGGTCCCGAGACTAACAACTCTTGGCCCTTCTCTGCCGCCAATATCGACCTCTTGAAGTGGTTCGGCAACTGGAAAACTTCCTCTCTTGGGGGTTGTCAGGTGACCTTCCTCTTCCAACTTAAGATCCACACCGCTCCCACCCGGGGGTGGAGTAGGGGACTTAAGCGAGGAGGCCCCCAGCGGGCTCCCCGGTAGCTCGCTCGTAGTGGGCGGTAATTGCTAGGAGGGTGCGGGCCTCTTGGCCTCGGCGACCTCCATGTCCCGGAGGTGAAGAACATCCTGCTCGCATCTGGTAGCGGTTACCTGATCAACCCGAATAACTACGACCCCGCTCGTGGTTGGGAATTTGAGGGCCTGATGGTTGGGTGAAGATACCGCATTTATTTGCCTTAGCCAAGGTCGCCCAAGGATGGCATTAAATGCGGAACTTCCGTCCACTACCGCGAAGCGGACTTGGCGAGCCTCCGAGCCCGCGGTCACAGTAAGGGTTATCTCTTCCGCCACTTTGGCGACCTCGCCGGTGAATCCACTGAGGGAGCTCATCGAGGGAGACAGGTCGGCAAGTCTCAACCCCATTCGCAGGTAGGCCGACAGAAAAAGGATGTCAACGGCGCTCCTCGAATCAACCAGAGCTCGCCTTACCTCGATGTTAGCCATCATCAGGCGTATGACGAGGGGGTCATTGTGGGGCGTAACGACCCCAGTCATGTCATCTTCCGAAAACCAGAGAAAATCACGGGCTTCCACCCTCGGTGCTTGAAGCAAAGTAGGAGTTAGCGAGACGGAAAATACCTTCTGTGCCCGCTCCATCTCCCTTACTCGTCGGCGGGCTTCATTACTAGATCTCGGGCCGCTCAGCCGTCCGCTAATGGTATGACAGATCGCCGGTCCTCCCGGGGGAGGCGGAGGTAAGGCGGGCTCCGCGAGTCCTGGGCGATCTCCCTCCCGAGGGGCTCGTTCTTGTATCACCTCGAATCTCCTCGGGGGCGAGATGAATTGGCTCAAGTGCCCCAAGGCGACCAAATCCTCCAAGTGGTTCTTCAGAGCCCGGCATCTGTTAGTGTGATGCCCCGGGCTTCGATGAAAAGCGCACCGCCGCGAGTTGTCAGTAGAGCCGGGCTCTCCGACCTGCAGGGGTGGTGGGTACTGGAAGAAAGGTTCATTCCGAATCTGATGAAAGATTTGCCCTGGCGAGTGGGTTAGCACGGTGAAGTCCCGCTCCCCGGGTCCCGGAGGCAGGCGCCAGTTCGCCGGCCTTCCAGCGACCGCCGCGGGGCCTTCAGCGGGCTGTACAGCAGGAGCTGCGGACGGTCCGGGCAAAGGTACCGCCAGTGGCACCTCTCTCCTCTCCACGGCCTTAACGATAAGAGGTCGCAGAGCCGGAGGAGGTCGCTGCTCGACTGCCTTTCCCTTCCGGTCTAGCACCGCATCTTCGAGCTTGATGTGTTGCTGGACCAGGGCAAATAGTTCAACCATCATGCGAGGATCTTTGATCACTAGAGCGTCATGAAGCTTGCCTCCCTCGGGGAGGGCGCTTCTAAAAGCACTCACTACGGTACGATCTTGGCCCGCCGCGTCTTCCAGAGCGAGGTAGGCGCTTCGAAATAACGTTGCGAAGCACCGGAGCGTTTCGCGAGCTCCCATGGCTAAAGTAAACAGAGACTCGATTCTTTTTGGGGGCTGCCTATTGCAGCGATACTGCTCCAGGAATAGCCTAGAAAGAGTTGGAAAGTCGGGGATCATGCCGGCCGGCAACTTGTGGAACCAGTTTAATGCCGAGCCGGTCAAACTGCTCGGGAATGCTCGACACAAGACGTGGTCTTGGTCCCGGAAAAACAGAAGCTTTCTGTAGGCCAAGAGATGGTCAACGGGATCCTGCGACCCGTCGAACAATACAAACTTCGGGGGGGTCCAATGGTGCGGAAAACCCCCTTGGTGGACCTCGCTGGTGAAAGGCGAGCTACCTCCGTGGGCGGCGAGATCTTCCAGTAAATCTACTGGCGCACTAGATCGCTGCCAGTGCCCGGGGAGAACTCCCAGAGGCGGCTACGCAGGTCCTAGGCGGTCTTGTACGTTCCCTCGTGGTAAGGTCGGACCCACCCCGCGGCGACCCTCGGGGGCTACCGCTCGGCGGCCTCCTTGCTGTTCGTCCGCGGATTCCTTCAGCGCGTCAGTTGGTCTGTGGGAGGTCGTTGCCTCGCGAGCTTCGGAAGGTATAGCCACCGCGGGCTCTTTCCCTCGTCGTCGATGGCGCGGGTCACGATCCCGCTCTAGAGACCTTGCCTCCGACCCGTCAGAATCGACGCTCCGGCTACGGCGGCAAGGGATGATCGCGCACGAGGTCGCCTGGTTGCTAGACCGCTGGGTTACTAGCTTCTGCAACCTCGTAAGCGGGGTTTCCAGCACCCTGTGCACGGCCGCTCTCCCGACTGGGGGTTCCGGATGGGAAACCTGCCACGCCGGAGCGGTCGTGAGCGGGCGCGATGTTGAAGCTGGTGGTCGCGCCGGAGGTGCCGTATTTGCTGGCCCGGAGCGTCGGCTGGCCGCCGGAACTTGACGTAGTCGCGTCAGCTCCTCCATCATGGCCCGCTGGGTGGCCAATATCTCCAACAAGAGTTGGTCACTGAGCGGGACCTGGGGCTGAGGGGTCTTAACAGGAGGCTCGCTGCGCACAGATCTCGCACAGGTCCTCGGTCGCCTGCGTCCCCTTATCGCTGGAGCCATCTATGGGGTTACGAGAGCCGACGACGCTCAACCGCGTGGTCGTGGGTGTTCTCGCAGGAACCAGTCGAAGATCCCATAGACGGCGCCAATGTTCAGGGGGATTTTTCGCTGGTCCGTGCGGGCTGCCTACAAGACAAAGAAAAAGAAGCGTGAGAACGGCTGGCTCCCTTAGGAGCGCAGACCCTCCGACGCTCAAGTCAGTCACGGGTGCACAACGGCGAGCTGTTGTATACCAAAGTGGTAGGGAAAAGGGTTTCGAACCTGTACTATGGAGCCTGGGGGTGAGCATTTATAGCAATAGGCGGCCTACCGTGGCCTGACACATGGAGATTCTTTCCAGAGCCTTCTAGACCCCCACGTCCTGGCTCGCGTGGGTCTGACAGTCCTTGGTACTCGCACCCTGACATTTCTGTCGTCAAGTCTGCCAGGCGGTTTGAGTGGGGGAGAGCATCTTTCTTGTCGCGGCCAGGTGGCTATTCTGGAATGTTCAAGTCTGGGCGGTCTCAGGGAGAAAGCAAAGGCAAGCTTGCCCTGCACTGCTCCGTCATTTCGTCCATATCTATCAAGAGTCGGACCTCGCGGGAGCAACCTCTTCGATAAACAGGGGTCTGGGCGAGCTTGGGCGAGCTCCTGAGCGAGCATGGGTGAGCTCCTGAGCGAACATGGGCGAGCTCCCGAGCGAGCTAGGCGAGCTCCTGAGCGAGCTAGGCGAGCTCCTGAGCGAGCATGGGCGAGCTCCTGCGCGAGCTAGGCGAGCTCCTGAGCGAGCATGGGCGAACTCCTGCGCGAGCTAGGCGAGCTCCTGAGCGTGCTTTGTCGAGCTCCTGAGCGAGCTCTTGGCCTTGGGCCCCTTCAGCCCAATGTGGATCTCGCTCCCTGTCAAGAGGGTTCGGTGAGCACGGGGGGGGGGGGGGGGGGGGGGGGGGCGAACTCCTGGGCGAGCTTCAGCTACCCCCAACACGATCCATTCTAATTCATTCGTACGATCGATTCTAATTCATTCGCACTATCCATTATAATTCATTCGTACGATCCATTCTAATTCATTCGTATGATCCATTTTAATTTATTCGTTCAAATATATCCATTCTAATTCATTCCGTACGATCCATTCTAATTCATTCGTATGATCCATTCTAATTCATTCGTACGAATGTATCTATTCTAATTCATTCGTACGATCCATTCTAATTCATTCGTACGATCCATTCTAATTCATTCATAAGATCCATTCTAATTCATTCGTACGATCCATTCTAATTCATTCGTACGATCCATTCTAATTCATTCGCACGAATGTATCCATTCTAGTTCATTCGTACGATCTATTCTAATTCATTCGTACGATCCATTCTAATTCATTCGCACGATCCATTCTAATTCATTCGTACGATCAATTCTAATTCATTCATATGATCCATTCTACTTCATTCGTACGATCCATTCTAATTCATTCATAGGATCCATTCTAATTCATTCATACAATCCATTCTAATTCATTCGCACGAATGTATCCATTCTAATTCATTCATACGATCAGTTCTAATTCATTCACAAAATCTATTCTAATTCATTCATACGATCCATTCTAATTCATTCACACGAATGTATCCATTCTAATTCATTCATACGATCAATTCTAATTCATTCGTACGATCCATTCTAATTCACTCATACGATCCATTCTAATACATTCATACGATCCATTCTAATTCATTTGCACGAATATATCCATTCTAATTCATTCGTACGATCCATTCAAATTCCTTCGTACGATCCATTCTAATTCATTCGTACGATCTATTCTAATTCATTCGTACGATCCATTCTAATTCATTCGTACGATCCATTCTAATTCCTTCGTACGAACCATTCTAATTCATTCGTACGATCCATTCTAATTCATTCGTACAATCTATTCTAATTCATTCGTACGAATGGATACATTCGTGTGAATGAATTAGAATGGATCGTACGAATGAGTAAGAATGGATCGTACGAATGAAATAGAATGGATTGCACGAATGAATTAGAATGGATCGTACGAATGAATTAGAATGGATCGTGTGAAAGAATTAGAATGGATTGTATGAATGAATTAGAATGGATCGTACGAATGAATTAGAATGGATCGTACGAAGGAATTAGAATGGATCGTACGAATGAATTAGAATGGATCGTACGAATGAATTAGAATAGATCGTACGAATGAATTAGAATGGATCGTATGAAGGAATTAGAATGGATCGTACGAATGAATTAGAATGGATCGTATGAATGAATTAGAATGGATACATTCGTGTGAATGAATTAGAATGGATCGTATGAATGAATTAGAATAGATTTTGTGAATGAATTAGAACTGATCGTACAAATGAATTAGAATGGATACATTCGTGCAAATGAATTAGAATGGATTGTATGAATGAATTAGAATGGATCCTATGAATGAATTAGAATGGATCGTCTGAATGAATTAGAATGGATACATTCGTGCGAATGAATTAGAATTGATCGTACGAATGAATTAGAATGGATCGTGCGAATGAATTAGAATGGATCGTACGAATGAATTAGAATGGATACATTCGTGCGAATGAATTAGAATGGATACATTCGTGCGAAAGAATTACAATAGATCGTATGAATGAATTAGAATGGATCCTATGAATGAATTGGAATGGATCGTGCGAATGAATTAGAATGGATCGTACGAATGAATTAGAATGGATCGTGCTAATGAATTAGAATTGATCGAATGAATGAATTAGCATGGATCGTGCTAATGAATTAGAATGGATCGTACGAATGAATTAGAATGGATCAAATGAATGAATTAGAGTGTTTATATTCATGCGAATGAATTAGAATGGATCGTACGAATGGATTAGAATGGATCGTACGAATGGATTAGAATGGATACATTCGTGCGAATGAATTAGAATGGATCGTACGAATGAATTAGAATGGATCGTACGAATGAATTAGAATGGATCTTACGAATGAATTAGAATGGATCGTACGAATGAATTAGAATGGATCGTACGAATGAATTAGAATGGATACATTCGTGCGAATGAATTAGAATGGATCGTACGAATGAATTAGATTGGATCGTACGAATGAATTAGAATGGATCGTACGAATAAATTAGAATGGATACATTCGTCCGAATGAATTAGAATGGATCATACGAATGAGTAAGAATGGATCGTACGAATGAAATAGAATGGATCCTACGAATGAATTAGAATGGATCCAACAAATGAATTAGAATGGATCGTGTGAAAGTATTAGAATGGATTGTATGAATGAATTAGAATGGATTGTATGAATGAATTAGAATGGATCGTGCGAATGAATTTGAATGGATCGTACGAATTCATTCTAATTCATTCATACAATCCATTCTAATTCTTTCACACGATCCATTCTAATTCATTCGTACGTTCCATTCTAATTCATTAGCACGATCCA